>JAQSEB010000243.1:0-49057 GCA_030063045.1 Pratylenchus scribneri
CTCGCATAAATATTTTAAACTTCTATATGAAAGAAAAAATATTGAAATGAAACCTATATTTTATTCGCATCAGCAGATTCATTATCTTTCATCTTTACCTTCTTATACCTGTATGTGCCGCTAATCGATCGGCGTACTAAAGTGTAATAACTAGATAATAGATAAAATTGATCAAATCGCTCATATTTGTGTATATTTAATTTATCATCAACTATAATAAGCCGAAAATTGAAAATACCCCCAAATATCCCTTAAAGCTAATTTTTGAAATCACAAAAATATTTTTAATTTTATTATTATTTTCACTCTTGATCTTGAGTCTTGATTTATTCCATGATTGCATATTTGCCTAGGCATATCACCTCCTTTGATTTGCTATCCTCCAACATAAATTCAAAAGATTTTTAACAGAAACCCCTGACATCTGATCTTCTACTTCGAAAATTCGCCCCCTGTCCACAGAAAATGGACCCTCCAACTTACAAGCCTAATTCGGATTCGGATAGATGATTTAACGGTATAACAAAATTCCACTCTCTTTTTAAAATCAAAAAATGTATTTTTAAATTTCGAATAATTTTGTTTTGATTTCCTTTGTGGCATCCGGTTTCTCTATTTTCTCTATCAACTTTTGCGCTATTTTACCCTTTTCGCTCTGTATGGATATCATCTACGGAAGCCTTTGATTTGGGCCACATCCACGAGGCTCCATCGGTGAGCTTTGCCTCTCCCTCATCCTCATAAACAAATTCATATCAGCGCCTATTTTCCGGCGGCATTCTCCTCAATTTCCCTTTATTTTTGCCGGCCATCTCCTCCTCATCTCATCTACCGCTTTTCCCAATCTAAAAAGAACCAAATCCTCGTAAATTGTGAATGATGGGACAAATTTGGAATTTATTGGTTCAAAATTTATATACCCATAAATTGCCCTCCAGCAAATTATTTTACCTAATTCTGATCACAAAAAGTAAAATAAAAAATTAAATTTTCTCTTCTTATTCAAGAAATATCCAATTCATTTTCGGATTAAAAACGATGAATTCTCAATGCGGAAAATTCTTTTTGATATTGCTAATTGTCAATTTATGCGAAGGTAACTATAATTAAGATACTGCAATATTTCTAAAAATCCAAATTTCTTGAATCTTTTTTTAATAATTATTATTTTTATTAACACCTGCATTTATGATACCATATCTTCTTTCCATTTTAGCGGAACCCCGTGTTCGCTTCAACACTGTAGTAGAAGATTTGGAACAAAGATTACCGCAAAAGTGGAATCCAAATGCGAAGCCTTTACGTGGAATTTTAAGTATAAATTTTAATCAATTCCTTTAAAAATCTATAATAAATTATTTATTTCTTCCTTAGAAAATGGCCAGCAGAAAGGGACAGTCAGAAGAAACAGCAATTCTGGTCATTAAACTAATTTAATTTATTTATTTAAATTCCCATCGCAGAATTTCCTCCGATTCAACCCCAGCAACCCTTAAGGCAACAATCAAATTTGAACCCTCCACCCCCCTCGCCGTGGATTGGTCGCCAACCTTCATCAGCAGCACCTGGAAATCATCAATTCTTTCCAAATGGTAATTATTATAATTATAACGGGAAAAATAATTAGTGCCAATTTTTTGTCGAAAAATCTTTATTTCTTTTGCAGAAAGCTTATTGACTTTTAAAGCCAGATCCTAAACCCTATAAACCTTGGTACTTTTCGGATATCTGGGTGCAGATTTTTTGGGTTTACTGTTGGGGAAACGTGAACATGACCAGTGACCACCAGGGTAATCCGGTATAGGCGTTAGGGTCATCTAGGGATAGGTTTATCATCTCACGTATCCGTAAACTGTAATCCTAATCAACCACAAGGCAGACCCTACACCTCAAAACTCTCTGCACTCTGCACCCGGAACCGAAAAGTACCTAAACCTTTACCATTCGATAAAGCGCATCGAAAGCGACGAATTATTTTATATATTATTTGTTTGAATTTGGTCAAAATTGAAAGCATTAAAGCGTCTAAACCATATTTAATTTTTGGGTAATCTTTGATTTTGATTAAACCCCGATCAATCTCTGGGATGTTTGATGCCTTTCGACCAGCTCTATTGAATGGTATAGTGTTTATAGGGTTAAACAAGTATTGAAAATTTATTAAACTTTCTGCAAAAGAATGTGAGCCATTCGGCAAAAAAACTTTCCTCGATAAATAATTGATGAAATATTTAAATTTAAGGCCTAAATCCACATCAACATCCTCATCATCCCTGGCTTAACCACCACCAACAAATCCCACGTCGGAATTCGCCAATTCTCCAGCCAAAAATGCAACAAGATGACATTCAACGCATTCAATTTGAAAGAATGATGCGAAATCATCCAATTAACAAAACGGTGTACATTCCAAATGATCGGCCACACTCGCATTCTCCATTTCAATTTCAACAACCTCCTCTTCGGCGAAAGAGTACACCAATCTGGCTCCGTAATCAGCGGCAATGGCAACGCCAACAACAACAGCAAAATTGGGTCAATGGACCACAGCCTCTTCATGTTTTGGCCAACAATCGACAACAAGTAATGATGCCAGGAATGTTCGCCGGTGGTCCAAATCAACAGCATTTTCCAATGCAAATTCCGGCCCAACAAATGCAACGCCGTATTTCCCCTTTTCCACATCATCAACCTGTTCCAATTCCAATGGCAGGAAGAAAAGTAACATCAATACGGGTTCCTTCTCAAAATTCTCCAATTTTTACAAATTTTATTTTTTCCCCAATGCAACGTGTCATCACACCGATCGGACGGATGCCATTATTCTTTTGATTAAATTGGATTATTCTACTTTCCCTTCATATTGTATTATTATTCTCCATTTAATCCGGTAAATTCCATTCCCATCAAATTTGTACATACAAATGTTATATATTATATTCGAGAATACCAAAAACTGTGTATTATAAATTCACATTTAATTTGATTGTGATAAATTGATCCAGCTGGCCAACATATTCGTCATTGGAAGAATTAATTCAAATTAAAATTGTTTATCCAAATGCTTTACCCCAACGCCCAACTGGAGTTTGAAAATGAAGGCTAATTCCCATTATATGATGAATTGAGGAGGAATAAGGATGAAAAGAATTCTCGTCTATTAAATTTCACAATTATGATGAAAATTTTATATTTTCTATTATAATTTTGACAATCCCTTTTATTTATATTGGTCACTTTTTCGGGCAAATATTTATAATTTTGAATTAAACTGCCAAAAATGATAATAGTAACAATTTATTATACTAGAGGGAGGAACATTTATTTAAATTGGCATTAATACATGTCATGAAAAATGGGAAAATAAATTCCAATAGCAGCAGGTGCAGAATGGGGTGTGGTTTAAGTTTGGCATTCAAAAATAAGTCAATTGTTTCAATAATTTATTATGCCAGAGGAAACATTTAAATTGGCATAAATCCATGTGATGAAAAATGGTAAAATAAATTAATGTCAGCCAGAATGAGGTGGGGAGGGGGGTGGTTTGGTATCCCGAAAAAAAATAAATAAGTCAATTGAATTCATAAATAATATCAGTCATCATCACTGGTTTTCTCATAATTTCTTCCTCAATTCAATTTTAATAAAATTAATATTATTGGATAGGTAAAAGCTTGCTCTTTGAATTTATACTAAAATTATTAAAATCGATTCCGCCCTCGATGGATTATAAGCGGTCGCCCAAATTTGGTATAGGACAAGACTGACTATTCAAATACAAATAATCCCTAGTTTTATTTTTAATAAAACATATGCCATAATAGATAGTCAACCTCCAACTTTCACCCAACCAGAATCAGATAAATTTTAATGTGAAAATTTTTTAAATCAAAAAACCTTCAAATTTCATTGCATCGATTAATTCTTGGACGAGTTTTCGGATTGCCAAATCTTTGTCGGCATTTTGGACAATTTTGACCACCTCGGCGAATTGTTTGACCAAATGCACTGCGTGAACATATTCCTCCGTGTAATTGTTGAATCGATTGGTCGTTTGTGCGAATTGGACGAGTTGTTTCCGACTAAAACATTTGAAAATGTCAATCCAAGTGTCTTCAGCAACGTAGATCATTTTCCAATTAATAAGTAGAGATTTTAATTTAACAAACAAAGCTTTAAAAAATAAAAATGATCGTTGCAATTAAATGAGAATATAATGTAAAAAAAGTAGGAAAATTCAGTCGCGAAACTGTTTAATTTTCAATTTTATAAATGATAATTTATTTTATTTTATCAACATATGTGGTGTTGGTGTCATCATCAAAAAATGGAAAAATGAACCAATATTCATTCATTCAGAGTGAATGAAAATAAATTAGAAAATTGTGTGGATTTTTCCTCTCTTCTATCAATGTCAGCCAATATTCGATGATTTGATTGGTGCATCGGCTGAAAATGAAAAGAAATTATTCATTGATTGCCTATTTATTTTATAAATGATGAGTGGACTTTTGGAGGACATCCAAATTTTGGGGAAAATGTATTCAGCAGAGGATTTCTTCCCCATTTGGTCTTTTATTCTTATTGGTTTGACCATGACCCACTTCTCAGTTTATTTGCATTTTCGGTTTGGTTTTTTTATTGCCCGTTGCCCCTATTGTTATCCACCGACACTTACAAAATTTAATAGAATTGCTCGTTTTGGGCATTGTAACGAAGGCCCATTGAAGCGAAATGTGCCTCGGCCTGTGCAGGAGTCCAGCATGTCAATGGCATGAGTTCGGCAATGTGCTTTTCGGGCACTTTGTAGCGGCGCATAAAAAGGGCCATCATCTCCTTTGACACGCGTTGGCCAAATCCGCCGGGGCCTTTAACAATTGTATTTTTATAAATTTGTTCTTAATTTTTTGTTACCAGTGTGCAAGTCGAAACCGCCTTCAACGCCGCCAGTGCGTGTTTGATATTCCTGAACTTGTTGGATAATTTTGCGCACTTCGGCCGAGTCATTTTCCTGCACTTTTGGCTGATTTCCCTCAACGGAAAGGAACATCCCTGTTGCATGATCATTTCCATATGAAACTTGCATTCCACCGACTGGGTCCATTTCGTAGCGAACAGTATTGCTCATTTTGAAGAGAATAGATCAATAATTAATTATAGAGACCGGCGAATTGAAAATTGTCCGGACCGGATTACGGATTCCGGATTGGGAAAATTCCGGGCCGGACCGGACCGGATAATCCGTATAAAAATCCGGTCCGGAAATAATCCGTACCAAAAAAATACGGATCCGGATACGGATTACGGATTTTCAAAAAAAATTTTTCGCAAATATAAAGTAAAAAATAAATTTTTTTTGCGTATATAAAATAAAAATAAATAAAATTTATCGTAAAATTAAAACAATGAATGAAATCAAATTCATGCAAATTAATATGAGCCGACTTCAGGAATACTTTTATTAAGGAAAATCAACATTTCAGCATTTTCTGGGCTCAAATTTGATCGGCGATAATCATAAACATCTCTCGCAACGCTGAATAATTGCTCACTCGGCACGCTCGTTGCTGGCGTCGAAAGAAAAATTTTGGCTATTTTGCTCAATCCTGGAAACTGGCACTCATTTTGCATCCACCATTCGAGTGGGCATGCCGTTTGTTTGATGGGCGGAATATTCACAAATTTTTCTATCTCCGCATCCAAATCCAAAAGTCCTCTAGCTTGAATTGGATCTGAAATACAAATTTATTTAATAGCTTTTTCACAAAATTCTTATAAACTTTGTTGTTCTTGCACCAAATCAGTAACCGAATCCATAAAACAAGTGCGTTTTGCTGGCGGGGAATTTGCAACATCCAATTCAAATTCTTGTTCAATAACATCGGGAATTTCAGCCAATGCTGGTGCAAATTCTTCCCGATTTTCAGTCAATTCTTCTACCTCGCACTCGCATTCTTCCTTCAACATTTTTGACACACTAAAATTTTATTTTCTCTCTATATTTGGAATTCGGATAAAAAATTCTTTAAACCTTGCTAGGAAAATTGCTTTATCAGTTCCAAAATGATGTTTAAATCGAGGATCGAGGAACATTGAGACTGCATGCAATCTAAAAAATAATTATATATTTTTAATTCTAATAATTTAAATTTACTTTTTATTTTCCAATTCAAGAAATCTTTCTTTGATGCCAAATATTAAACGCTTCCTGACTTCTTCTAACTCAATTATAACTTGATCAATATTTGCATCTTCTTCGTCAATATTTCTCGGAACTCTCAGATCCAATTTTGACAAATCATGGACCAGTGTTTTTGCATATGGCAATTTAACAGAAATTGTTGATTTGGAAAATAATAATGAAGCCTCTTCGATTGGTGTGAGCAGATCAATCAATGGTTGCAATAAAATCCATTCGCCTTTTGTCAATGATAATTTCATGTCCATTTTGTCAAATGCGACTTTATTGATTGCATTTTTCTGTTCCACAAGGCGGCGGATCATAATTAAGCTGCTGTTCCAACGGACGCTCATTTCCTTTTTTTTGTTTATTTATGAACTTATTTAAAAAGTTTACCTACCTGCAAAAGTTTATGAATGGGCAGATTCTCAGCAATTTGTGCCAATTCTAATTCTTCTAAAGCCTTGATTGAATGTTTCACACGGGCAACAATTTTGCGACAATTTGCTAATAAATATTATATTTTTGATATCATTTAAAAAAATAAAATACGTACAAAATAATCCACAAATTGCATCCTTTTTTTCACCAAAACTAGTTTGGACGGCTCGATTGAGCATGTGGGCGGCGCAAACACCATTCGAAATAGATTTTGGCAGATATTCGAAACTGTAAAATGGAAAATTTTTTATTAAATTTCTAATTATTTTTCTTATTTTCATCATGTTCGATCCCTTGTCGGTCACAATGGCATGTGCAGTTTTTTCGTCAATTTTCCACTTTTTCAACATTTCTATTATTTTCTCAGCAATTGTGACGCCGGTGTGCGATCCAGGAAAATGACTTATTGAAAGTGTGAATGATTTTTTCTTCCATCGGGAGCTAATCCCATGAGCCGTTAAACTAATTCAAAATTTTTTTAAATATTCATACATTAAAAATAACCTTATAAAACTGTGATTTTCACTCCATATATCCGAAGTGAATGAAATGCCGCAAAATTGTTTCAATTCAAAAAGGAGTTTATTTCTTACTGCATCATAGACCAAAGGGAGAGCATGTCGTCGATAATGGGTTTCTTCCTTCAGAGTCTGTTTTTCGGTCGCAAATTGCTTTGAAGTAAGGGCTATTGATGAGATTGAATGGAAGATTTGATGTTGCGATTAGATTGATTACTTTTTTATCCAACTTGGAGAGTAGACCTAATTGTTGAAATTATCATTTAATCAGGGATGCCATCTCCAAAACTCAAAAATCTGGCATTCGGGTCTAAAAATCTGGAAAAAATCGGGCAAAAATTTTCAAAAATCGGGCAAAAAATCTGGCATGCAAAAAACATATAAAAAACGAAATAATTGTTTATAAATAACTTTACACTTCATAACTAACTTGTAATTTGATTTATTTGAGCTTCGGTTATGAAATTTAAGTTTTAAATTTCTCTCGTGAGGAGAAAATTTAGCAAAAAATACAATCGAAAAGAGAAAATTTCTTAAAAATAGTCGCGCAGCGTAAAATTAGGCCTAAAGTAAAATATTTATGTTGAACCCCACTCTCAACATTTATTCTGCCAACACTTGGCGTGTTGTCAGTGAGATTATGAATGCCTCGGTCAGGTGGAAGCCTAACTCCAACATTTGTTCCCTGTCGAGACTATCCAAAAGTCCGACAATTAACCAATCAAAATTTTGTTGAGGGAAAAAGGAGTAATTGGGATATGTGGGGGAAAGGTAAGTTGTTGGAAATGAAGAGCACGGCAAAGCAAACAGCAAATTGAAGGAAAAAAGGGGGTGTTTTGGGAAATTGGAATTTTTTGTATAAATTGAAGAAATTAGCCTAGACTCTTTGCAAATTGAAGAAGGCCTAGACTCTTTTTTGTTGTTACACCAAATTTGAAGTACAGTACGCAAAGGTCGTTTGTTGGAATTTTTATTAAGCGAATTTGAAGTTTTTGAAATAAAGTATAAGTATAAGGTAAAAAATGCACAAAAAATATGAAGTATTTATATTCAATTTTTAATCTTCTTTTAATTCATTTTTAATCTCTTTCCATTTTTAATCTCATCCAATTTTTCTGCTCAACATCATCCAATTCGTCCATTTTCTGCTCATCCCATGGCATTGGCGCACAAAACGGTAGGCATTGGCAATCCAGTGGGCAATCCAGTCGGCAACACAAAAGGTGGGCACAGGCAAAAGGTGGGCAAAATCCAATTCCAATAGGCAAAAAGTCCAATTTCAATCCCCAATAGATCGGTAACCATTGACCAAACTAAATCCATTCCTTTTTTGGATTCAAAAAATATGCCTTCGGGCAATCCCATTTTTTTACTCTTTTTTGATCTTTGATTAATGAAATTGAATAAAATTTAAGGCCAACAAATTTATTTTTTCCAACATTAAAATAAAATGGCCAAAAGATTTAAATTAACAACAAATTAACAAATTATTTTTCTGTCCATGACAGAGCTGGGGCCATCAAAAGGAATTCATTTATCTTCTTTGATTTCCTCCTCCTTTTCAGTTTCCACCGGCTTTCCCTCCGGCTTCACTTCCTTCTTTGCCTCCTTCTTTCCAAGGACCATTGCGTTCAAGGTGTGCTGTGCGGCGATCAATTGATCCACTTTGGCCATAGATTCGGCGTGGCAATTCTTGATCGTCTCCGACAGCTCCTTGATGGCCGGATACAGAGGTGGGTATGGGGTGAATTTGTTGTTGTTCTTTTTCGGCACATCTCCACCATTTCCATTCTGGTTTGATGAGCCTTTAATAAGATCAATTTATTAATGGGATAGGTCAAAAATTAAATTTACCCGATCCATTGTCCATATAACTGAGGACATTTTTGCGGGATCCATTGGGCGGCACCAACCCCTTCTCCTTTCGACCATTTTGGTTCTTCTCTTTTCCTTCTAAGAAAAAATAATAATATGAACCAAAATGGTAATAAATGCTCTCACCCGATGGTTGCTGGCCCACATTTTGCCCGTTTTGTTGAGCAAAAGCCGCCAAGAGCGCTTGAATAATGGATGGATCCATTTGAATTAATTATTTAATTAATTTAGCTTTAAAATGATTTTGCTAAAGAATAAGAAAATTAATTAATTTTATTTTTTAGGAATAATTCAATGGTCCTTTGATTGGTGAGTATCTTGGATGAATTACAAATGTGTAGGACAATTTTTTGTGAAAATGAATATAAATAAAGGGACAATTGCCCATATAAATAGCATTCCTAATCGTCCTCGGAAGGAATCAAAAAATCCAAAATGCAAATTTATGAAATGATTGAACGGACAATAGAAAATTTATGAATAAATTAATCTTCTTTAGGTGGGAATTCACCCTTTTTAGGGGCATCTGGGCTTCTCAATTTACAGATTCCCAAATAAAGCACCCTTTGATTAGCCCTAAAGGGCAATTTCCATAGAAAATGTAAACAAATGTGCATTTTTAGTATTCAATTCGCTCTTTTTTGGGAATTTGGGAATTTCCCAAATTTATATTAATCCCAATCCAACAAAAATGAATGTGAAAAAGATGATCTTTGATCAATCAAATAAATAATGGAAAGGATGATCTTTGATCAATCAAATAAATAATAAAAAATAATTTTAATAATTTTAATAAAAATCTGATAAATAATCTATATATTTATTCCTTTTCAGACCAGATCCAGCCCAATGTTTAGGCGGCAAAGTGGACATGTGGACTCTTTGGCCAGCCACTGGTCAATGCAAATGCCATGATATGTATGTTTACAAGGCAAAATTCGCAATTTTTCCATATTTTGAAATTTTTCCAAACAAATAGCGCATTCTTTGGTTTCTAACGGGTTTGCTCTCATAATTATCAATTCGGTTTTATTCGCCAAACGTCGTGTCCTATTCATTAGGTTTATTTGGACTTTCAGCCATTCAAAGAAACCGAAACAAATGAGAAAAGCCAACACCAAAAGAATTAAAGCCAAAACCAAAAGGGGAACAAAAACTGTTCCTTCGTCTCTTAATACGGCTTCAAATAACTCCGTTTCACATTTAACTGTTCCAAATAAGGAAATAATCATAAGAAATCGAATTAAGTTTCGATAAATGCGAAACATTGGATTAAATTTCAAAAATAGAATGACAAAAATGATTCCAATAACAATAATTGAAAGAATTAATCCAATTGCGTAAAGATTGCCCCCTAATAAATCCATAGCCATAGCTTGAATAAAATTAGCATATTGACCAGGGGGGCTAATTATTTCTTTCTCCGATAGGGTTAATTCCTCAAATTTTTTCACAACATAATTCAATTTGCCCTTTAAATCAAATTCTGTTATTCCAGCTCGGCACTTGACAATGCAATGCATGTTGACCAAGGATTGATCCAGGCTTAATATTGTGTGGTCAGTGGTGCCATTCACTGAGCAGCGTGTAAAAAAGGTGAGTTGGTTTTCGCACCTAATTTCAGCCAAAGGATTCCCATAGGTTGAGGTGCACCGGTAGTCAAACCGACCACCGGTTGCGCATTTGTAGCAACCCACCAGCGATATAGGTTCCACTTGACATTTGGCTTTAATGTTTTGGGATACAATCCTCATCCCATCCATTTTGGCTGTCAAGACCACAGGGATATACGGGGTTCGGGCTACAACCTCCCCTTCATCAAAAAGAAGTGTAAGGTGCCCTTGGGGCTGTGGTAATTTTGCCAATGGACTATTTAAGTATTGCTCTAGGTTTAGCTCCCTACAATGGCATTTCACGGTCCCACTATCATGATCGGGACGGCAATAGGGGCAAACATCAAGAGATAATCTACAGTCTTTGAGTAGATAATCTGCATCCACTTCTGTGGGGCAATATAAATTTTTTGGTAATTCTGGCACAATAGCCGCCTCCTCACCTTTGGTGATGAATTTACTGCCTAATACAGGCATAGCCGGTCTACCGGTGATCACAGGGGTTAGCGAAAGATTCGCCGGTTTCCATTTAAATGTAAAACCATTGTATAGTTCAATTTTTTCTTTTATAATTTCATTACCCGGTAGTTCCAGGCTTATCTCAGTATTTATGAAAAATTCCCAATTGGGACAATGAAAATATTCAAATACTGGTCTAGAAGTGGGAACAATGTAATTTCGGTAAAGCAAGCAGGAGGCATAGGGTGAACCGCAGCCGTTAAAAAAGAATCCTGTGCTTTCAATACAAAAAGAATTCCCGGGTTTATCATTCCCTTCATGGAATTCTTGAATTGTTCCATTGGGTAGGAGATCCTTACAAAAATTTCCTTTGCACGATCCCATCCCGGGACAACGTTTGGTCGATAAAGTTTCAATTTTGTAAGAACGTAACCATCCTAAAGTTTCACTTAGGCATCTTTGAGTTACTCCTTCCATTCTAATTGAAAGAATACCCGCAAAATTTGAATTGGGGTCCTTAATAATTAGCTGAGTAATTTGTCCAGCCGGGAGTAGAGTAATTTGGCTGACCCAATTATATGAACAGGTCGTATTATCAATGCCAATTTCACACTCTTCAGTGGCAGAAGTAAGAGAAATTGTTTCAATTGAGCCATTTGTAAATGGCAGAGATATGGCTACTAGGGCCAAAGCCCATTTCAATTTTGTTGCCCATCCCATTTTATTAAAATTTCTCTTTTTATTTCCATAATTTTTCCGAGGTATAAAATTTTCAATTTCCTCATTTTCAGATGTTTCACTCATTATTTGTCGGCGGTGAACATTCCGGCGGCTCAATCTTGGCATACTGCGCTTCCATTTGCGGCAGAACCAACAGCAGCACCGGAATGGACTGGCGCATCGACAAAAACAGGTGAGCGCACAATACAAAATCAAAAGAATGATTAAACCAATTAGTATTAATCCCCCAATTAAAATTGATGATAAGGTGGGGAAACAACTAGGGTTTAGAATTTGGCGCCAACATAATGAGCAAGTTATAAGCTCACAAATATTGACAGGAGGGCATGTGGATTTGAGGATTGCCGATTGGTTTAGGCTTTCCCAATACGTGCCTTCACAATCATATCCAATTATTAAGTTTTCCTCCGGTAGCTCCCATAGAAAAGGGGTTTTATAGGTACGAGACCCACAAATACCATCGCAACAAATTTGAATATTTTTCGTTTCCATTGTTGCGAAAAATTCTACCCCTTCCTTTTTACAAATTAAAGCCGGTGTTTCGGCTGTGGATAAGGGCAAAATTAGGGAAAATATTAGGAGCAAAACTGTAAAATTCAATCCAATTAATTTTCCCATTTTCAGAACAGGGAATGCCGTATCCCAATGTTCTTCGGCAAATTTTTTGCTCGGCTTCAAATTTCCTGTCCGGGCACGTGTTCGGTAAGTTTGAAAATCTTTTTCTAAATTTTCTTTTTCTTTCACCGATTCAATGGATTTTGGTTCAATGGCTGGTTGTTCTCCAATGGCCGATTCAATGGGTTCGGGCTCAATGGCTAATTCAATGGGTTCCAGCTCATTTGGCTCAATTTCCTCCAAAATTGGCTCTTTTTGCTCAATTTCGGTTGGTTTATTTTTATTTTCTTCCCCAGGGGGAACCTCTAACGGGGCCAATAAATTTACGGGCCGAGACCAAATTCTACCATTCGGCATCAAAATATTCGCTGACCGAGCATGGTTTTTAGGCCCTTTTAATTCCACAATTTTACCCATAGGCCAAAGATTTTTGGGGTTAAATTCCTCTTGTATGAGGACAATCTGGCCTATTTTAGGGGCTAAATTGCTTTGTAAATGTGGGCCTTTATGCTCCGTATTATTTCTTTCACGGAGCATAATTAAGTATTCCTGAGCCCATCTTTCTTTAAATTTGTTAATTGCCACCGAAGTAGCTTTCCATCTTTGAGCTAGTTTTTGGGCTGGGGTAGGCCGGTATAATTCTTCCCCTTCTATTTGATTATCCATGGCCAATTCAATTTTTGGCACCAGAAAATCAATTGGTCTCAGGGCCGTTTGCCCATCTTGATCCACATAAGTAAGGGGGCGCGAATTAATCACACCTTCCACTTCTATTATAAAGGTCCCCAATTCCACCCTGAAGAATTTCAATGATTTGTTTTGTGTGCGCAAGTTCTCCTGGATGGTTCAAGTTGGGAATTGATTGGTGTTTTCGCGGCTTTTCCAATTTGCCACAAAATTGATGATGTTGATGTTTCCAAATTCACTTTTTTCGCCCTTAGGCTACTTATTAGACTTTGGCAGATGGATGAGTTGAAAATTCACAATTTAATTTTCACACTTCTTTATTTATTCATTTGTTTGGTTTTTTGTTTGATTTGACAAGAATGAAAAACTCATCATCATAGGGATAGGAAGAGGATGAAAGAGGCGGATATTTGCTGATAACAATCTTGTGAGAAAAAGCATAAAGAATCAATTGATTGGAAGAAAATGGCAAAAAATGAAATGAAAAATTTAATTGGAAAATTAACATATTTTCTTCAACTTAAATTTTTGGGCATTTTTCTTCATTTTCTTCTTTTTTATTTCTCTCAATCAGCATTTCGTTCAGGGCAATTCTTAATTTCTTTTTTCACCAATTTCCTTGCATTTGAACACCAATAATTCATCAAAAATTCATTTAAGGTGGCTTCCGGACCAAAATGCATTAATTTCTGATGTGTTTGGCGGATTATCAATTTTGTGACCCAGGAATGTCGGGGCAAAACAATTGGATGCTTGAAATCAAGTGGTGCTGATGATTCGCCCAATCTTGAATTCAACCGCTTCAATCCATCAACATTCAGATAAGTTTCCCCAGGGGGTATTTCCCTCTGAATTATTTTAAAAATGCAAATTTTGGCTAATTTCAAATCATTGATTTCTAATTCCCCTTTTATTGAAAAATCCTTAATTTCGGGGATTTTTCCAATCAAATTCTCTTTTTTTCCAATTTTCAGTGCCAAAAATCGCAACAAATAGGCCACAGAGCGGACCAAACGCCACCAATTGCTAAAACGGCGGAAATCAATTGGGCTGGCTTCAATGGCGGCAGCAATTCCAATCAATTCTAATTTTGGTGCCGGACTTTCATCTGGCGGCAATGTGGCCACCAATTCATTTGGCCAGGTATTTTGGGGCTCAATCAACCAATCTGGCCCTTTGAACCATAATGTATTACTTTCCAGCTCTTCTGGGGATATAGGACGGGTTCCAATATCTGCTGGATTAAATATTCGGGGAACATATCTAAAATTTGTTTCCCTATGGGTTCTTATTTCCCGAATTCGATTTTCTACAAAAACGGGCTTTTTATCCACCGATTGAATCCAATTTAAGACAATTTGGGAGTCTGTCCATAGGAATTCCGGGGAATCTTTTGGCAATTCTAAAGCCTTTTTTACAAATGTTTTGGCCCTAACTCCGATTAAAACCCCTAAGAGTTCTAATCTAGGGATAGTCATCCCGTCCTGATTCTCTCCCATCTTTTTTGGGCGTAACCGAGAGCGGGCATAGATTAAAGATGACTTTTTGTTTCCATTTTCGCCTGATACGGCATAAATTGCCGTACAAAAGGCATCCGGTGAAGCATCAGTAAAGGCATGAATTTGTATTTCCCCTTCCCTTTCCAATTGGGTTAATCGGGGAATTCGGATAGATTTTCCTTTCCATCCATTCAATATCCCATCCCATATTTTTTGATCAGAATCTTCCAATTTTTGGTCCCAATTACGGGTTTTCCCCCAAATATTTTGGAAAAATAATTTTGATTCGATCATTACAGGTGAACAAAGACCAAGTGGCTCAAACATCAATGATTTGGCGCTCAGGACCGATCGACGTGTGGCAAATTCGGTGGGCGATTCAGGTTCGGGCAATTTGAAAATTAATTCCTCTTTTTCAATATCCCATTTTAAGCCCAAAACCGGACAATTTGCATGATCGGCTGCCAAATGATCCTCTTCTTTCAGCCCAGTAAGTGCCTCATTTTTATTTGAAACAAAATCTCTAAGATTCATTTGGGCATCAGAGAAAATATTTTTAGCCTTTAAGGCCATTTCATTAGCCTCCTGGATAGTTTCTCCACCAGTCAATAAATTATCCACAAATAAGTTTTTGGCAAATCCCTGGATTTTGGGGTCGGGATTAGATTCCAAAATTTCCCTCGTAGTGGCATTAAGTAAAAATGGGGAACTGACAATGCCAAAAGGCACCCTGCAGAATTGGTAAACAATTAAATTTTCCATATTTAAAGGGGAATTTATATTTTTTGGCCACAAAAATTTTACATATTCCCGATCTGGCAATGCCAAACCTAGAGTCAGAAAGGCTTGTTGAACATCCGCCAAAACTGGGATTTTTGTAGCTCTAAACCGAATTAGAATTTCAGCTAAATCGGGAATAAGATTAGGTCCAGTCAACAAGCAATCATTTAAGCTTGGCTGGCCTTTAGTGTGTGCATCTGCGGCATGGACTACCCGCAATTTTTTGCCCAAAACTGGGTGATGGGGTAGAAAGTGTTCACCCCAACCATTTTTCTTACTAATTGAAATTATACCCTTTTTCAGGTAATCATCAAAAATTTCCTCATAACCCTGATGCAGTTGAGGATTGGCTTTCAACTTTGGCACCAATTGGGCAAGCCGAGAAAAGGCCAAATTGAAATTATCAGGTGGGCGTTTATCCGATTTCCAGGGCCAAGAAACCTCAATTCGCCCATTTTCATCTTTGGTTAGGGATTTTTGAAAAAGGAGCATTGCCTTTTCCTCGTCATTTTCTAATGGACAATCTTTAATGCCCAACGTTTCTAAATTCCAAAGATTTTCAACTGGGTCAATTTTTTGGGGAAAATCGAGAATAGGACCAACAAAATTAGTTAAGGCCCCGCAAAATGCATTTGTCTCATCTTCACCACAAAAAACATCCCCAAAAACGGTAGAAATTTTGAAAATTCCTGGCTTTATTTCTGTTTTTGAAAGGAAAAATTTCCAAAATTCTCTTATGCCGATCATTATTTTTGGCTCAAATCGGCAATATATTAGGTCATTCTCATCATTTTCATATTCTGAAAATTCCATTGGCCCACTTAAGGCATCAATTTTTGGAGTAATTTTATCGATACCCGACAAATGAACCTCCTCCCAACATCCATCAGTCCTTTTCATCATAATTTTAAAAACAGATGTTCTCAGGCATTGCGGAGCGGAAGGATTATTGCCCACAAAGCCGCCGACACAAAGGTCCTCATGGCCCAATTTGCGGCAACCGATTTGGCGAGCAAGTGAGTTGATAATGAATGAGCTTTGGGAACCGGTATCAAAAAACACCGGTACCAATTCAGATCCGTTCCCCGTCCAAATAGGGACATTTCCAACCATAAGGAAGGATGGGGATTTGATGGCCCGAAAAACTGAAAAGCTCCCGCTATTCATTTGAGAATTATCCGAAATTTTATTAGAGAATAATGGAGTGGCGTTTGCCCCATTTTTTGGAGGCCCATTTTGTGTTTTTCCATTATTTCCATTTGATTGATTTTTAGGTGGGAATTTATTCTGATTATTATTGAATGAATTATTCCCTTGTTTGTCCAATTTTAATTGGAAACAAACGATTTTGCTATGGTTTTTTCCACATTCAGGGCATTTTCTATTGCTTTTACATTCCCTTGAAGGATGGTCAGGGGATAAACATTGAATGCATCTCTTTAGTTCGGCCAATCTACCCTTCCTTTTTTGAGGAGTAGAATATTCGGGACATAAGAGTGGCCAATGGCCTGCATTTTCGCATAAAAAGCAATAGGGCGATTTTTTCCCTTTTTGATTTGGGATAGGGAATGCCCTTTTAATATGATTTGAATCCATTTTTGGACCATTTTGGCCTTTATGATTTTGAAACCCATTTTTCGGTTCCATATTTTTATCCTTGCCAAAATGTTTATCTGCCTCTTCGGCAATTTTCACGTATTTAGCCAATTTATCCCGCCAATCTTGGGTTTTCCATTTAGTCACTTTCTTTTGTAAGGAGAGAAATTTTCAATTCTTTAGGTAATTTTTCTTTCAGATTGGCTACAAAAAATGCACTGTCCACAAAACTATGCGGAGTTCCTTCTGGAGTTTTGGCCTTCAATTGGCGACAAATTTTCTCTACACTTTCCAAAAGATTGCGCAAGGATTGTGGAGACATGGTTGCCCGAGGTAAGCCAATGAATTCTTGCTGTAATTCCTCGGCAATTTTTTCCTCATCACCGTATCTATTTTTTAAGGCTTCAACCAAAATTGTATAGTTTGTATCAATCAAACGGTATCCCCCAGCCATTTCTTTAGCTGGGCCTCTTAATTGGCCTATTAGAAAGGTGAGGCGTTGGGTATCCGTTAATGATTCATTTTTTCCAATATTATCCTCAAAATTTTGCCAAAATGATCCCCAATCTCTACCATTACCGTCAAAAGTAAGAAGAGTGGGTTTAGGAAGGGGTAGATACTGGACGGGTGCCGCAGGGGTTGTTGCTTGATTTCCTCCCCCACCCGTTCCATTTTTAGCCACCTTTATTTCTGCTATGGCTAAATCCACTTCCATCATTTTTTCATCCAAAAGATCAACCAATTCAGTAGGTTTATATCCATTTACGGCAAATCCTTCAAAAACGGTATTTTCCGCCGCAATGGCAGCATCATCTTCAAGGGTCTGCATATGTTCTGACCATTTATCTATTATTGTCTGAATTGATTTAATGGATCTCTTCAATTTTTCAGAAAGGCCTCCAAGCGCCTTCAAATCCTTTTGTTCCTTTTCCAACTCAGTTGCAACTTCCTTGAGATATTGGACTGCACGAGTTGTGGGTGAGGAAAAGGATGAACGAATTACATTTGATGAAGGCATGGTGAGTTTTATTTATTCAATTATTTAATTTCAAATAAATAATCAAAGTATAGAAATTAAACTTTTCAATTAAAAGAAATGAATCAAAAAGGTTTTTCGGATTTATTCAGATTATTGGCAAAAAGCCGAATCAAAAATTGGCTTAAACTGCCGAAAGAAAATTGAATGGCTCAAAAAAGCCGAATTTAATTTGGTGGCTCGATAGGCCAAAATTTGTGGCTCGATAGGCCTAGGAAAATTCCGGCTTGAATAGCTCAAAGAATTTCCTTTTAGTTTGATTCAACCGATAAACTCAGTTTCGGTAGTGAACCAGACTCTTAATCTTGTTGTCGAGACTATCCAAAAGTCCGACAATTAACCAATCAAAATTTTGTTGAGGGAAAAAGGAGTAATTGGGATATGTGGGGGAAAGGTAAGTTGTTGGAAATGAAGAGCACGGCAAAGCAAACAGCAAATTGAAGGAAAAAAGGGGGTGTTTTGGGAAATTGGAATTTTTTGTATAAATTGAAGAAATTAGCCTAGACTCTTTGCAAATTGAAGAAGGCCTAGACTCTTTTTTGTTGTTACACCAAATTTGAAGTACAGTACGCAAAGGTCGTTTGTTGGAATTTTTATTAAGCGAATTTGAAGTTTTTGAAATAAAGTATAAGTATAAGGTAAAAAATGCACAAAAAATATGAAGTATTTATATTCAATTTTTAATCTTCTTTTAATTCATTTTTAATCTCTTTCCATTTTTAATCTCATCCAATTTTTCTGCTCAACATCATCCAATTCGTCCATTTTCTGCTCATCCCATGGCATTGGCGCACAAAACGGTAGGCATTGGCAATCCAGTGGGCAATCCAGTCGGCAACACAAAAGGTGGGCACAGGCAAAAGGTGGGCAAAATCCAATTCCAATAGGCAAAAAGTCCAATTTCAATCCCCAATAGATCGGTAACCATTGACCAAACTAAATCCATTCCTTTTTTGGATTCAAAAAATATGCCTTCGGGCAATCCCATTTTTTTACTCTTTTTTGATCTTTGATTAATGAAATTGAATAAAATTTAAGGCCAACAAATTTATTTTTTCCAACATTAAAATAAAATGGCCAAAAGATTTAAATTAACAACAAATTAACAAATTATTTTTCTGTCCATGACATTCCCATCGCCGGCATCCTTCTCAGCTCTGGATTCGAGGGATATTTTGGGCTTTGACTCGGCATCATGCAGATCCGACCCAAATCATAATCTCCGTCCATTGATTGATTCATGGTCCCATACCCATGAGCCAACCCTCCGTCCTTGCGATGGATCGATTTGCTACCACTTAAGCCACCGTGCTCACAGTGTACGCGTGCTTGGACCAGAGGTTCCGAACCTTTCGGATCGATGCGATCGTAACGCCCCCGGGGAGCAGGATTGTTCGGTAACACGCCGGTTTGAGCTTGATCTTCCGATTGGACTGTCATGGTCTCTGCCGCTCTCGCTGGAGGGCTCCGAATAATCTTGGATTCGAATGTCCAACTCTCCGACAAGTCCCTCCGCTCCCAGGCGGACCTCAGGATGTCATAAATCGATCGCTTTGACGGCGATTCAACCTCAACCGGCTTCGAGATCGGCGAGGTCGTGATCGAGTGATAATTGCGCATCAATTCTTCTTTCTCGATTTTTAATGCTTTTAGGCCAGCATAAAGGCCATCCTCTAAGCTGCCTTCGCCGTGCGAAACTTGCGGGTTCTTCCTCTTATTGAACCAATATTCACGCTTCAACGCGCGTCTTTTCTGCTCGATTTCATCGAGTTTCAAGTCTAACCAACTTGCGGGTTTAAGGCTTCTCCAGCCATCTTTTCCTTGATCCAACCGGGTTGGAAACGGTGCTCGGCCGCTTTCAGGTGCGCCCCGAGATGACACCTCACTATCACGTGCGTGACACACGAGCGGTTTAGTGTGGCCGCCACACCCTTCTTTATTTCCATTGGTCTTCCCAAATCCGGAAACCAAATTTCCTGTTGAGCTCACGAGGACGGCCACCGAACTCATCTTTGCTCCATCTGGCCTATAGCCTTGGACGCCATGTGAGTTGCCCCGGCTACGAATCCGGGTGCCATTTGCATCGGCATTTAGCTTCGTCCTTGGCGAGATCGCCATTGATTTGATAGCCGAATTATTCATTTTATTCGCTATGCAACAGTCCCAGACTGAGGATAGGAATGAGGAACGAGCCCAGCTATTTATAGGCCCGCTGACTTGTTGGTCGTGAGTTAATTTCCCAGCAAGTCAGACCTCTTTCCTCGCATTGAGAGATCGCGTCGGGGATTAACTTTGAGGTGAATTGGAAGGCCGTCAACCAATTCATCCTTTTGTGCTGCGCTCTCTCGCAGTTCCTCTTTTCTCTGTCAGGCTGTGAGGCTTGACTTGTTTCCTTCTTCACTCTAACAAGTGAATTGGGAATTGAATGACTGCGGGCAGTGCAGACATTTGGGAACGTTTTGGAAAAGAACGTAAAGTGAGATGTTTTGCTGCCCACAGTCCCAGACTGAGGATAGGAATGAGGAACGAGCCCAGCTATTTATAGGCCCGCTGACTTGTTGGTCGTGAGTTAATTTCCCAGCAAGTCAGACCTCTTTCCTCGCATTGAGAGATCGCGTCGGGGATTAACTTTGAGGTGAATTGGAAGGCCGTCAACCAATTCATCCTTTTGTGCTGCGCTCTCTCGCAGTTCCTCTTTTCTCTGTCAGGCTGTGAGGCTTGACTTGTTTCCTTCTTCACTCTAACAAGTGAATTGGGAATTGAATGACTGCGGGCAGTGCAGACATTTGGGAACGTTTTGGAAAAGAACGTAAAGTGAGATGTTTTGCTGCCCACAAAACATCTACACCTTTACACTAAAGATAACCGCGCAGCGTAAAATTAGGCCTAAAAATAGCCGCGCAGCGTAAAATTAGGCCTAAAAATAGCCGCGCATCGTAAAATTAGGCTTAAAATAGCCGCGCAGCGTAAAATTAGGCCTAAAAATAGCCGCGCAGCGTAAAATTAGGCCTAAAAATAGCCGCGCAGCGTAAAATTAGGCCTAAAAATAGCCGCGCAGCGTAAAATTAGGCCTAAAAATAACCGCGCAGCGTAAAATTAGGCCTAAAAATAGCCGCGCAGCGTAAAATTAGGCCTAAAAATAGCCGCGCAGCGTAAAATTAGGCCTAAAAATAGCCGCGCAGCGTAAAATTAGGCCTAAAGATAACCGCGCAGCGTAAAATTAGGCCTAAAAATAGCCGCGAAGCGTAAAATTTTACTCATTTTTAGTAAAAATTTAAAAAACTGGCAAAAAACTGGCAAATTATGAAAAAACTGGCAAAAATCTGGCATAAACAAAAATCTGGAAAAAATCTGGCAAGGGTGTCAAAAATCGGGCACGTGCCCGAAAAATCTGATATTATGGCATCCCTGATTTAATCAATGAAGAATTGGACATTATCCATACTCTACCCACCAAAAAAAGCCCAAAATGATCGATAATCCAATAACCACAATCAATGTTTGGTGCAAAAACTTTAATTAAAAAATAATAAAAGATTGCCATTTTTATTTTATTTTCTGCGATCTGTTTCACAAAATTAGGTAGATCATCCACATTATTGATCAATTATTGATCTTAATCGCTTCGAGAATCGAGATTCTACTACACTGCTGCTTATCCAAGGTCCAGACATAGTTTTAGTAGTTCCCGAAAATGAATTACATTATTTTCTGGTTTGTAACCTTTTATAACAAATCAAATGTATTCCCAAAATTACTGGTTTAATACAAAGAACAAACGCATATTTCATTTCTTTTTTTAGATAAATAAACAATCAACCCTATTTTTAAAATTATTCCTGTTCTACTTCTACATTTGCATTCAAAAAGATGAAACGCGCAGAAAGTAATTAATTTAAAGCTCTCTCTAACAATATAAACAATAAAATTTAAGGTTCATCATCATTGCATTCAATTGCGCCCGATGCTCCCTGCAATGAATCATTCACGGTTGGCGATCTTGTGAAGAAAGGCGACCTGCATGGAAAGGTGGCATTTGTTGGGCAAACGGAATTCGAGAAAGGCCAATGGATTGGAATAATTTTGGAGAGACCTGAAGGCAAAAACAATGGCACAGTCAAGGGGAAGACATATTTCAAGGTTTGCATTGAATTAATTACCAAAACTTGAAGAGTGATTCTCAACCTTAAGTTTTAGAAGATATTCACAAAACCAGAAGCGTGATTCTCAGACCAGACCTAAAGTTATTGTAGATAACTCTAAAAACCTAAAGAGTAATTCTCAGACCTTAAGTTTATGGAAATAACTTAAACTAAAAGTTGACTTCCAGCGCTATTAGTTATGGAAATTGCTGGGAGAATGGTTCTCAGACCTTAAGTTATTGAAGATAACTCACAAAACCTTAAAAGTTGGTACTAACTTTAGATTTTAGTTACCAACTTAAGGTCCTGAAAACCAACTTAAGGTCTGTAAACCACCTTAAGGTTTTGGGTACAAATTTAAAGTCCTGAAAACTTACTTAAGGTTTTAGAAAAGTTTTTGGACCAGCTTAACGTTTTGGATACCAACTTAAGGTCCTGAAAACCACTTAAGGTCTGTAAACCAACTTAAGGTTTTGGGTAAAAATTTAAACTCCTGAAACCTACTTAAGATTTTAGAAAAGTTTTTGGACCAGTTTAACGTTTTGGATACCAACTTAAGATCTTGGAACCAACTTAAGGTCTGTAAACCAACTTAAGGTCCTGAAATCAACTTAAGGTCTTGGTCCCAGACCTTGATTGTTTTAGTTTAGGATGAATTTACTCATATTATTAAAATTTAGTGCCCCGAAAAATATGGACTTTTTTGCCGACCAAATGCATTGACAAAATTGGGCGGCGGCGATTCTTCCACCAACAATCATCGCGGCGGTGTCAAACGATTTGGCTCTCCAACTCCATCCAATGCTGACTCAATGGCCCCATCAATTGCTGCTTCCCAAATGGGCAAAGAACATTCAATGTATTCAGCGGAATATGGGTATGAGTCACAAAAATAAAATTTGATAATATTTCAATGACAATTTTCAGCTATGATCTCGGTCAAAATGTCGCAACGGCGGATGGGCGTGTTGGCAAAGTCAAATTCTTGGACCGGGTCAATGATGGAGGACAAGTCTATGTGGGCATTCTGTTCAGCAAACCTGTTGGCGATTCGGATGGAAAATTTCAGGTTTAATTAACATTTAAACTTTAGGAGTTGGTACTAAAACCGTAAGATTATTCAAAAAAACCGCTACTTGTTATCGGGGGTGGGGGAAGGCGAAAAGAAGAGGAATATGATGAGGATGGTAAGAAGGTGAAGAAGAAGAGGATGATGATTATGAAGAAGAGAATGATGATTATGAGGTTAATGAAGAAGAAGATATGGATGGTGATTATGATGAAGAGGAAGATGATGAAGAAAAGGATGAGGATGGTGATGATGAAGGGGAAGAAGATGATGAAGAGGTAAGAGGAAGAACGAAAAGATGAGGATTGTGATTATGAAGAGGAAGAAGATGATGATGAAAAAGATGAGGATGGTGATGATGAAGGGGAAGAAGGAAAAGATGAGGATGGTGCATGGTGATGATGAAGAGGAAGTAGGAAAAGATGAGGATGGTGCATGGTGATGATGAAGAGGAAGTAGGAAAAGATGAGGATGGTGCATGGTGATGATGAAGAGGAAGTAGGAAAAGATGAGGATGGTGATGATGAAGAGGAAGTAGGAAAAGATGAGGATTGTGATGGTTAAGGGGAAGAAGATTGGATGATAAAGAAGAAGCGATTAATCATCATCATCTTCCACGTCTTCTTCATCACCATCTTTTTCTTCGCCTGCCCCCACCACTCTAAAAAAGAATGAATCCTAAAACCTTAAAAATCATCCAAAGAATATTCGAAAAAAATAAAATTAATTCCATCAAATTTTCAGGGCATCAAACATTTCACCAGCTACCCAAAATACGCAACAATTCTGCCAGCCGACCAAGTGAAATTGGCCACAACAACCAGCGCGGCACTTCCACCAAAAACGGCGCCCAGGGAGACGAAGGCATCCTTGTTGAGGAAAGAGCAGAGGGCGGATGGCGGCGGCACAATTTACAGCTCATGGCGAGGCAGTCAAGAGTCGTTGAACAGTCAGAGGTCACCGCGATCGCAGCCACCAAAAACGGGAACGGGATTAAAGGTTTTTGTGATTGGTGAAGCCTAAATTTAAAATGTAGTGGAATAAACTTCACCCATAATTTTCGGAAAATTTTGTCTTAAATGCATAGAAGTGCCAAAAAAGCCCAAAAATATTTTTTTGAGTTAATTCGAACCCATTGCCTACCTAAATTTTCTAAAAATTGAAGAAAAATACTCACCACTGAAAATTTATTGGCTTAGATTTATTTCTATAATGTCCAAAAATGCCATAAAAGATGATTATCGATTACAAGCCTAGAAAAATTAAATTCCTTTTAGTAGGTTCGAATTGGTGACTTATATTTATGCAAAATGTAGAGTAACCTTTCACAAGTTTTTTTTTGAAAATTTTATGAGGTTGGAAAATTTTTCAAAATTTATTAGATCCGAAAACTTTTAAAATTTTCCAAAGTAGGAATTTTTTGAAAATTTTATGGGTTCGGAAACTTAAAAATTTATGAAGTTATTAAATTTTTTGAGGTCGGAAAATTAATTTTGGACTAAATTTTATCAATAAAATTCTTTATTTTTCCAGCGCCAACCCAACCCGATGAAGGCTAATGAAATGATTGCCGGACTCAAGGTTTTTTTACATTTTCATCCAATTTTTAAAAATAATTTTCTTATTTTTAAAGAAAGATTTGCAAGAAAAGGAGGCACATTTGGCAAAAATGTCCAATGAGATGGAAGAAAGACGTGCCGAATCAGGTATAATTATAATAAATTATGATAGAATATGAAATTTTTAAAAATTTAGACAATGTCATCAAATTTCTTCGAAATGAGAATCGCAGTTTGAAATTGAATGTTGTTGAGATGACGGCCAAATTGGAAGAGGAGCGCATCAAAAGCCAAAACAAATACGAAGAACTCCAAGACAAATTCGAAGATCTCCGCGAAAAATACAACGATCGTTCATTTCAGTGCACCGAAATGGAAATTAAGCTGGATGAAATGCGAGAAAAAGAACAACAACAACATTTGGAACCGCTCATGGTGGAAGAGGAGCAAAATAGCAGCGGGAAAGACGAAGGTTTGTTATATTTTTTAAATAATTTGGAAGGAAATTTATAGTCTTAGGTTTTTGAGCCAACTCCTATAGTCCTTAAGTTTTAGTTAATTAAATTTGGGAGATATACAAAATTTTTGACAATGCATTTTGTTATTAATTTGAAATTTAAAAATTTAATTCCAGCCAAAATTTGTTCCGAAATGGCAACACAAACGGAGAAACATGGAAATTCCAACGCCCAATGCCAAACGGATGCGGAGGAAAAAGGTTTTTAGCTTACAATATAAAATATAATCAAGTTTATAGTATATAATTTTTTTAAGTCAACTCTTACTAGAATATTGAGTTTTTCGGTTTTTATTAAGGTCTCTGGAACATCTTAATCTTTTGATTTTCGGATGATCTTTAATTTTCTATTGCCAAATGCCAATTCTTTTATCTTAGTTTTTCAACCCATCGAAAGATTTTATTTTCAATTAATCTTAAGGTTTCGGTCAGGAGCCATTCCCAATAATCTCAAGTTTAAATAATCTAACTTCAAAAAACTTAAATGGATTAAATCAATAAATCATTTAATATTTTTAAAAAATTTTTTACTGATTTCAGTTCCAGCCAAAATTTGTTCCGAAATGGCAACACAAACGGAGGAGAACAAAGGAAATTCCAATGCCGAATGCCAAACAAATGCGGAAGAACAAAGAGTGCAAATTGAAGTGAATGTTCAAACCGATGAGACGACACCATCAATTAGAGATTTAAATCGACAAATAACAACAATGAAGAAAAAAAAGAAAAAATTTCATAAAGGAATGAACAATTTGAAGAATTGGGGCAAAGAGAACGAAGAAGAAAAGGTAAAATTAAAAAAGAAATTATATACAAAAAATATTTTTAAAGGAGGAAATGGAGGGGAAATTGGAAAAATTAGAAGAAATGAAAATGGAGGAATTGAGGCGATTGAATGCCGAGTCCAATGGGAATGGGTGAGTTTAAAAGGAAATCCAAATATTTAATTCACTCGAAATAATTAAGCAATCAAATCAAAAATAATTATCATACATTTAAAAAAAAACACATTTTTTTTAATCGGTAATATTAAACTCAGTAACCAACCCCAAAACAAATGAAAATTTATTAGAAAACCTCTAGAAAAAAATTTACTCTTTTCCAAAAAAGCAGAGTTGCAAACTAAATTGGGAATTTGAAACCAGCTTTAGCTTTTAAATACATATAGGTTTAAATATTCACATTTTTTCATCATATTCTAATATCTGAAAACGACAATTGTGTGATTTATAATGATCTTCAAATTCAAAAAATATTACACCTTTTAAATCTATTAAATTTCAACAAAAATTAAATTAAAATCGATTATTAAAAATTTGCCATTTTCAGGAATTCATCATCAACCAAAAAAGCGACTCCTCCACCGTCACCACCCAGCCGTCGGCGAATGTATTGCGAGCATTGTGAACAATTTGATATGCACGAAACGGATGATTGCCCAAAACTGGAGGCGCTGGCCGCAGAGGAGATGGAACATTCGGCCTATTCGCCAAAGAAACAACGGGAATATTGATGAGAAAAATTCAATTTTTTTTGTATTGTTTTTTTTCACCCTGTGAATTGTGATTCAATGCCTTTTCCCATTTTTAATGGCATTTTCCCCTAAAAATCATTTGTGAATTGCCCACTTTATTTTTTCAATTATTGACTCGAGCTTTTTTTGACCTCCTCCTCCCAATTCCTCCTACAAAAATGACAAACGACTGTTGAGCTCAAATTTTTGATTTACTTTTCTCTTTCCGTCCATATTCATTCAATGAAGTGTCCTTTTTAACGAATAAAAAATGGATTTTAAACAGTTAAAAAATAAAAAAAATTATTTTTTTATTTTAAATTTAATTTAATCAATTTAAGAATCAGAATATAAATTAATTGTTATTAAAAAAAGGTATATTTGAAAGAAATGTGAAAAAGCTGCCAAAATTTTTGAAAATTTATTTTATAAAATTCACAAAAATTTCCAGTATTTTCACCTAAATGAAAAGCATTTCAATGGACTAATCTAATTGATTATTCCGAAATGAATATGAATAATTGATAATAAAAAATATTCACTAAAGAAATAAGAAAAATGTATCTAAGAATTTTTGCAAAAATTTTTTTTAAAATTTTCAAAAATTTCCAGTATTTTCACCTAAATGAAAAGCATTTCAATTGACTAATCTAATTGATTATTCCGAAATGAATATGATTAATTGATAATAAAAAATATTCCCTAAAGAAATAAGAAAAATGTATCTAAGAATTTTTGCAAAAATTTTTTTTAAAATTTTAAAAAAATTTCCAGTATTTTCACCTAAATGAAAAGCATTTCAATGGATTAATCTAATTGATTATTACGAAATGAATATGAATAATTGATAATAAAAAATATTCCCTAAAGAAATAAGAAAAATGTATCTAAGAATTTTTGCAAAAATTTTTTTTAAAATTTTAAAAAATTTCCAGTATTTTCACCTAAATGAAAAGCATTTCAATTGACTAATCTAATTGATTATTCCGAAAAGAATATGATTAATTGATAATAAAAAATATTCCCTAAAGAAAAAAGAAAAATGTATCTAAGAATTTTTGCAAAAATTTTTTTAAAAATTTTAAAAAAATTTCCAGTATTTTCACCTAAATGAAAAGCATTTCAATGGATTAATCTAATTGATTATTCCGAAAAGAATATGAATAATTGATAATAAAAAATATTCCCTAAAGAAATAAGAAAAATGTATCTAAGAATTTTTGCAAAATTTTTTTTTAAAAATTTTCAAAAATTTCCAGTATTTTCACCTAAATGAAAAGCATTTCAATTGACTAATCTAATTGAATATTCCGAAAAGAATATGATTAATTGATAATAAAAAATATTCCCTAAAGAAATAAGAAAAATGTATCTAAGAATTTTTGCAAAATTTTTTTTTAAAAATTTTCAAAAATTTCCAATATTTTCACCTAAATGAAAAGCATTACAATTGACTAATCTAATTGATTATTCCGAAATGAATATGATTAATTGATAATAAAAAATATTCCCTAAAGAAATAAGAAAAATGTATCTAAGAATTTTTGCAAAATTTTTTTTTAAAAATTTTCAAAAATTTCCAGTATTTTCACCTAAATGAAAAGCATTTCAATTGACTAATCTAATTGAATATTCCGAAAAGAATATGATTAATTGATAATAAAAAATATTCCCTAAAGAAATAAGAAAAATGTATCTAAGAATTTTTGCAAAAATTTTTTTTTAAAAATTTTCAAAAATTTCAAGTATTTTCACCTAAATGAAAAGCATTTCAATTGACTAATCTAATTGAATATTCCGAAAAGAATATGATTAATTGATAATAAAAAATATTCCCTAAAGAAATAAGAAAAATGTATCTAAGAATTTTTGCAAAATTTTTTTTTTAAAAATTTTCAAAAATTTCAAGTATTTTCACCTAAATGAAAAGCATTTCAATTGACTTGAATATTCCGAAAAGAATATGATTAATTGATAATAAAAAATATTCCCTAAAGAAATAAGAAAAATGTATCTAAGAATTTTTGCAAAATTTTTTTTTAAAAAATTTTCAAAAATTTCCAGTATTTTCACCTAAATGAAAAGCATTTCAATTGACTAATCTAATTGAATATTCCGAAAAGAATATGATTAATTGATAATAAAAAATATTCCCTAAAGAAATAAGAAAAATGTATCTAAGAATTTTTGCAAAATTTTTTTTTTAAAAATTTTCAAAAATTTCCAGTATTTTCACCTAAATGAAAAGCATTTCAATTGACTAATCTAATTGAATATTCCGAAAAGAATATGATTAATTGATAATAAAAAATATTCCCTAAAGAAATAAGAAAAATGTATCTAAGAATTTTTGCAAAATTTTTTTTTTAAAAATTTTCAAAAATTTCAAGTATTTTCACCTAAATGAAAAGCATTTCAATTGACTAATCTAATTGAATATTCCGAAAAGAATATGATTAATTGATAATAAAAAATATTCCCTAAAGAAATAAGAAAAATGTATCTAAGAATTTTTGCAAAATTTTTTTTTTAAAAATTTTCAAAAATTTCAAGTATTTTCACCTAAATGAAAAGCATTTCAATTGACTAATCTAATTGAATATTCCGAAAAGAATATGATTAATTGATAATAAAAAATATTCCCTAAAGAAATAAGAAAAATGTATCTAAGAATCTTTGCAAAATTTTTTTTTAAAAATTTTCAAAAATTTCCAATATTTTCACCTAAATGAAAAGCATTTCAATTGACTAATCTAATTGATTATTCCGAAATGAATATGATTAATTGATAATAAAAAATATTCCCTAAAGAAATAAGAAAAATGTATCTAAGAATTTTTGCAAAATTTTTTTTTAAAAATTTTCAAAAATTTCCAGTATTTTCACCTAAATGAAAAGCATTTCAATTGACTAATCTAATTGAATATTCCGAAAAGAATATGATTAATTGATAATAAAAAATATTCCCTAAAGAAATAAGAAAAATGTATCTAAGAATTTTTGCAAAATTTTTTTTTTAAAAATTTTCAAAAATTTCCAGTATTTTCACCTAAATGAAAAGCATTTCAATTGACTAATCTAATTGAATATTCCGAAAAGAATATGATTAATTGATAATAAAAAATATTCCCTAAAGAAATAAGAAAAATGTATCTAAGAATTTTTGCAAAATTTTTTTTTTTAAAAATTTTCAAAAATTTCCAGTATTTTCACCTAAATGAAAAGCATTTCAATTGACTAATCTAATTGAATATTCCGAAAAGAATATGATTAATTGATAATAAAAAATATTCCCTAAAGAAATAAGAAAAATGTATCTAAGAATTTTTGCAAAATTTTTTTTTTAAAAATTTTCAAAAATTTCCAGTATTTTCACCTAAATGAAAAGCATTTCAATTGACTAATCTAATTGAATATTCCGAAAAGATTATGATTAATTGATAATAAAAAATATTCCCTAAAGAAATAAGAAAAATGTATCTAAGAATTTTTGCAAAATTTTTTTTTAAAAATTTTCAAAAATTTCCAGTATTTTCACCTAAATGAAAAGCATTTCAATTGACTAATCTAATTGATTATTCCGAAAAGAATATGATTAATTGATAATAAAAAATATTCCCTAAAGAAATAAGAAAAATGTATCTAAGAATTTTTGCAAAATTTTTTTTTAAAAATTTTCAAAAATTTCCAGTATTTTCACCTAAATGAAAAGCATTTCAATTGACTAATCTAATTGAATATTCCGAAAAGAATATGATTAATTGATAATAAAAAATATTCCCTAAAGAAATAAGAAAAATGTATCTAAGAATTTTTGCAAAATTTTTTTTTAAAAATTTTCAAAAATTTCCAGTATTTTCACCTAAATGAAAAGCATTTCAATTGACTAATCTAATTGAATATTCCGAAAAGAATATGATTAATTGATAATAAAAAATATTCCCTAAAGAAATAAGAAAAATGTATCTAAGAATTTTTGCAAAATTTTTTTTTAAAAAATTTCAAAAATTTCCAGTATTTTCACCTAAATGAAAAGTATCTCAATGGACTATTCTAATTGATTATTCCGAAAAGAATATGATTAATTGATAATAAAAAATATTCCCTAAAGAAATAAGAAAAATGTATCTAAGAATTTTTGCAACATTTTTTTTTAAAAATTTTCAAAAATTTCCAGTATTTTCACCTAAATGAAAAGCATTTCAATTGACTAATCTAATTGAATATTCCGAAAAGAATATGATTAATTGATAATAAAAAATATTCCCTAAAGAAATAAGAAAAATGTATCTAAGAATTTTTGCAAAATTTTTTTTTAAAAATTTTCAAAAATTTCCAGTATTTTCACCTAAATGAAAAGCATTTCAATTGACTAATCTAATTGAATATTCCGAAAAGAATATGATTAATTGATAAAAAAAAATATTCCCTAAAGAAATAAGAAAAATGTATCTAAGAATTTTTGCAAAATTTTTTATAAAAATTTTCAAAAATTTCCAGTATTTTCACCTAAATGAAAAGCATTTCAATTGACTAATCTAATTGAATATTCCGAAAAGAATATGATTAATTGATAATAAAAAATATTCCCTAAAGAAATAAGAAAAATGTATCTAAGAATTTTTGCAAAATTTTTTTTAAAAATTTTCAAAAATTTCCAGTATTTTCACCTAAATGAAAAGCATTTCAATTGACTAATCTAATTGAATATTCCGAAAAGAATATGATTAATTGATAATAAAAAATATTCCCTAAAGAAATAAGAAAAATGTATCTAAGAATTTTTGCAAAATTTTTTTTTAAAAATTTTCAAAAATTTCCAGTATTTTCACCTAAATGAAAAGCATTTCAATTGACTAATCTAATTGATTATTCCGAAAAGAATATGATTAATTGACAATAAAAAATATTCCCTAAAGAAATAAGAAAAATGTATCTAAGAATTTTTGCAAAATTTTTTTTTTAAAAATTTTCAAAAATTTCCAGTATTTTCACCTAAATGAAAAGCATTTCAATTGACTAATCTAATTGAATATTCCGAAAAGAATATGATTAATTGATAATAAAAAATATTCCCTAAAGAAATAAGAAAAATGTATCTAAGAATTCCCTAAAGAAATAAGAAAAATGTATCTAAGAATTCCCTAAAGAAATAAGAAAAATGTATCTAAGAATTTTTGCAAAATTTTTTTTTAAAAATTTTCAAAAATTTCCAGTATTTTCACCTAAATGAAAAGCATTTCAATTGACTCATCTAATTGAATATTCCGAAAAGAATATGATTAATTGATAATAAAAAATATTCCCTAAAGAAATAAGAAAAATGTATCTAAGAATTTTTGCAAAATTTTTTTTTAAAAATTTTCAAAAATTTCCAGTATTTTCACCTAAATGAAAAGCATTTCAATTGACTAATCTAATTGAATATTCCGAAAAGAATATGATTAATTGATAATAAAAAATATTCCCTAAAGAAATAAGAAAAATGTATCTAAGAATTCCCTAAAGAAATAAGAAAAATGTATCTAAGAATTTTTGCAAAATTTTTTTTTAAAAATTTTCAAAAATTTCCAGTATTTTCACCTAAATGAAAAGCATTTCAATTGACTAATCTAATTGAATATTCCGAAAAGAATATGATTAATTGATAATAAAAAATATTCCCTAAAGAAATAAGAAAAATGTATCTAAGAATTTTTGCAAAATTTTTTTTTAAAAATTTTCAAAAATTTCCAGTATTTTCACCTAAATGAAAAGCATTTCAATTGACTAATCTAATTGATTATTCCGAAAAGAATATGATTAATTGACAATAAAAAATATTCCCTAAAGAAATAAGAAAAATGTATCTAAGAATTTTTGCAAAATTTTTTTTTTAAAAATTTTCAAAAATTTCCAGTATTTTCACCTAAATGAAAAGCATTTCAATTGACTAATCTAATTGAATATTCCGAAAAGAATATGATTAATTGATAATAAAAAATATTCCCTAAAGAAATAAGAAAAATGTATCTAAGAATTTTTGCAAAATTTTTTTTTAAAAATTTTCAAAAATTTCCAGTATTTTCACCTAAATGAAAAGCATTTCTATTGACTAATCTAATTGATTATTCCGAAAAGAATATGATTAATTGACAATAAAAAATATTCCCTAAAGAAATAAGAAAAATGTATCTAAGAATTTTTGCAAAATTTTTTTTAAAAATTTTCAAAAATTTCCAGTATTTTCACCTAAATGAAAAGCATTTCAATTGACTAATCTAATTGAATATTCCGAAAAGAATATGATTAATTGATAATAAAAAATATTCCCTAAAGAAATAAGAAAAATGTATCTAAGAATTCCCTAAAGAAATAAGAAAAATGTATCTAAGAATTTTTGCAAAATTTTTTTTTTAAAAATTTTCAAAAATTTCCAGTATTTTCGCCTAAATGAAAAGCATTTCAATTGACTAATCTAATTGATTATTCCGAAAAGAATATGATTAATTGACAATAAAAAATATTCCCTAAAGAAATAAGAAAAATGTATCTAAGAATTTTTGCAAAATTTTTTTTTAAAAAATTTTCAAAAATTTCCAGTATTTTCACCTAAATGAAAAGCATTTCAATTGACTAATCTAATTGATTATTCCGAAAAGAATATGATTAATTGACAATAAAAAATATTCCCTAAAGAAATAAGAAAAATGTATCTAAGAATTTTTGCAAAATTTTTTTTTAAAATTTTCAAAAATTTCCAGTATTTTCACCTAAATGAAAAGCATTTCAATTGACTAATCTAATTGAATATTCCGAAAAGAATATGATTAATTGATAATAAAAAATATTCCCTAAAGAAATAAGAAAAATGTATCTAAGAATTCCCTAAAGAAATAAGAAAAATGTATCTAAGAATTTTTGCAAAATTTTTTTTTTAAAAATTTTCAAAAATTTCCAGTATTTTCGCCTAAATGAAAAGCATTTCAATTGACTAATCTAATTGATTATTCCGAAAAGAATATGATTAATTGACAATAAAAAATATTCCCTAAAGAAATAAGAAAAATGTATCTAAGAATTTTTGCAAAATTTTTTTTTAAAATTTTAAAAAAATTTCCAGTATTTTCACCTAAATGAAAAGCATTTCAATGGATTAATCTAATTGATTATTCCGAAAAGAATATGAATAATTGATAATAAAAAATATTCCCTAAAGAAATAAGAAAAATGTATCTAAGAATTTTTGCAAATTTTTTTTTTAAAAATTTTCAAAAATTTCCAGTATTTTCACCTAAATGAAAAGCATTTCAGTTGACTAATCTAATTGAATATTCCGAAAAGAATATGATTAATTGATAATAAAAAATATTCCCAAAAGAAATAAGAAAAATGTATCTAAGAATTTTTGCAAAATTTTTTTTTAAAAATTTTCAAAAATTTCCAGTATTTTCACCTAAATGAAAAGCATTTCAATTGACTAATCTAATTGATTATTCCGAAAAGAATATGATTAATTGATAATAAAAAATATTCCCTAAAGAAATAAGAAAAATGTATCTAAGAATTTTTGCAAAATTTTTTTTTAAAAATTTTCAAAAATTTCCAGTATTTTCACCTAAATGAAAAGCATTTCAATTGACTAATCTAATTGATTATTCCGAAAAGAATATGATTAATTGATAATAAAAAATATTCCCTAAAGAAATAAGAAAAATGTATCTAAGAATTCCCTAAAGAAATAAGAAAAATGTATCTAAGAATTTTTGCAAAAATTTTTTTTAAAAATTTTCAAAAATTTCCAGTATTTTCACCTAAATGAAAAGCATTTCAATTGACTCATCTAATTGAATATTCCGAAAAGAATATGATTAATTGATAATAAAAAATATTCCCTAAAGAAATAAGAAAAATGTATCTAAGAATTCCCTAAAGAAATAAGAAAAATGTATCTAAGAATTTTTGCAAAATTTTTTTTTTAAAAATTTTCAAAAATTTCCAGTATTTTCACCTAAATGAAAAGCATTTCAATTGACTAATCTAATTGAATATTCCGAAAAGAATATGATTAATTGATAATAAAAAATATTCCCTAAAGAAATAAGAAAAATGTATCTAAGAATTCCCTAAAGAAATAAGAAAAATGTATCTAAGAATTCCCTAAAGAAATAAGAAAAATGTATCTAAGAATTTTTGCAAAATTTTTTTTTAAAAATTTTCAAAAATTTCCAGTATTTTCACCTAAATGAAAAGCATTTCAATTGACTCATCTAATTGAATATTCCGAAAAGAATATGATTAATTGATAATAAAAAATATTCCCTAAAGAAATAAGAAAAATGTATCTAAGAATTTTTGCAAAATTTTTTTTTAAAAATTTTCAAAAATTTCCAGTATTTTCACCTAAATGAAAAGCATTTCAATTGACTAATCTAATTGAATATTCCGAAAAGAATATGATTAATTGATAATAAAAAATATTCCCTAAAGAAATAAGAAAAATGTATCTAAGAATTCCCTAAAGAAATAAGAAAAATGTATCTAAGAATTTTTGCAAAATTTTTTTTTAAAAATTTTCAAAAATTTCCAGTATTTTCACCTAAATGAAAAGCATTTCAATTGACTAATCTAATTGAATATTCCGAAAAGAATATGATTAATTGATAATAAAAAATATTCCCTAAAGAAATAAGAAAAATGTATCTAAGAATTTTTGCAAAATTTTTTTTTAAAAATTTTCAAAAATTTCCAGTATTTTCACCTAAATGAAAAGCATTTCAATTGACTAATCTAATTGATTATTCCGAAAAGAATATGATTAATTGACAATAAAAAATATTCCCTAAAGAAATAAGAAAAATGTATCTAAGAATTTTTGCAAAATTTTTTTTTTAAAAATTTTCAAAAATTTCCAGTATTTTCACCTAAATGAAAAGCATTTCAATTGACTAATCTAATTGAATATTCCGAAAAGAATATGATTAATTGATAATAAAAAATATTCCCTAAAGAAATAAGAAAAATGTATCTAAGAATTTTTGCAAAATTTTTTTTTAAAAATTTTCAAAAATTTCCAGTATTTTCACCTAAATGAAAAGCATTTCTATTGACTAATCTAATTGATTATTCCGAAAAGAATATGATTAATTGACAATAAAAAATATTCCCTAAAGAAATAAGAAAAATGTATCTAAGAATTTTTGCAAAATTTTTTTTAAAAATTTTCAAAAATTTCCAGTATTTTCACCTAAATGAAAAGCATTTCAATTGACTAATCTAATTGAATATTCCGAAAAGAATATGATTAATTGATAATAAAAAATATTCCCTAAAGAAATAAGAAAAATGTATCTAAGAATTCCCTAAAGAAATAAGAAAAATGTATCTAAGAATTTTTGCAAAATTTTTTTTTTAAAAATTTTCAAAAATTTCCAGTATTTTCGCCTAAATGAAAAGCATTTCAATTGACTAATCTAATTGATTATTCCGAAAAGAATATGATTAATTGACAATAAAAAATATTCCCTAAAGAAATAAGAAAAATGTATCTAAGAATTTTTGCAAAATTTTTTTTTAAAAAATTTTCAAAAATTTCCAGTATTTTCACCTAAATGAAAAGCATTTCAATTGACTAATCTAATTGATTATTCCGAAAAGAATATGATTAATTGACAATAAAAAATATTCCCTAAAGAAATAAGAAAAATGTATCTAAGAATTTTTGCAAAATTTTTTTTTAAAATTTTCAAAAATTTCCAGTATTTTCACCTAAATGAAAAGCATTTCAATTGACTAATCTAATTGAATATTCCGAAAAGAATATGATTAATTGATAATAAAAAATATTCCCTAAAGAAATAAGAAAAATGTATCTAAGAATTCCCTAAAGAAATAAGAAAAATGTATCTAAGAATTTTTGCAAAATTTTTTTTTTAAAAATTTTCAAAAATTTCCAGTATTTTCGCCTAAATGAAAAGCATTTCAATTGACTAATCTAATTGATTATTCCGAAAAGAATATGATTAATTGACAATAAAAAATATTCCCTAAAGAAATAAGAAAAATGTATCTAAGAATTTTTGCAAAATTTTTTTTTAAAATTTTAAAAAAATTTCCAGTATTTTCACCTAAATGAAAAGCATTTCAATGGATTAATCTAATTGATTATTCCGAAAAGAATATGAATAATTGATAATAAAAAATATTCCCTAAAGAAATAAGAAAAATGTATCTAAGAATTTTTGCAAATTTTTTTTTTAAAAATTTTCAAAAATTTCCAGTATTTTCACCTAAATGAAAAGCATTTCAGTTGACTAATCTAATTGAATATTCCGAAAAGAATATGATTAATTGATAATAAAAAATATTCCCAAAAGAAATAAGAAAAATGTATCTAAGAATTTTTGCAAAATTTTTTTTTAAAAATTTTCAAAAATTTCCAGTATTTTCACCTAAATGAAAAGCATTTCAATTGACTAATCTAATTGATTATTCCGAAAAGAATATGATTAATTGATAATAAAAAATATTCCCTAAAGAAATAAGAAAAATGTATCTAAGAATTTTTGCAAAATTTTTTTTTAAAAATTTTCAAAAATTTCCAGTATTTTCACCTAAATGAAAAGCATTTCAATTGACTAATCTAATTGATTATTCCGAAAAGAATATGATTAATTGATAATAAAAAATATTCCCTAAAGAAATAAGAAAAATGTATCTAAGAATTTTTGCAAAATTTTTTTTTAAAAATTTTCAAAAATTTCCAGTATTTTCACCTAAATGAAAAGCATTTCAATTGACTAATCTAATTGAATATTCCGAAAAGAATATGATTAATTGATAATAAAAAATATTCCCTAAAGAAATAAGAAAAATGTATCTAAGAATTCCCTAAAGAAATAAGAAAAATGTATCTAAGAATTTTTGCAAAAATTTTTTTTAAAAATTTTCAAAAATTTCCAGTATTTTCACCTAAATGAAAAGCATTTCAATTGACTCATCTAATTGAATATTCCGAAAAGAATATGATTAATTGATAATAAAAAATATTCCCTAAAGAAATAAGAAAAATGTATCTAAGAATTCCCTAAAGAAATAAGAAAAATGTATCTAAGAATTTTTGCAAAATTTTTTTTTTAAAAATTTTCAAAAATTTCCAGTATTTTCACCTAAATGAAAAGCATTTCAATTGACTAATCTAATTGAATATTCCGAAAAGAATATGATTAATTGATAATAAAAAATATTCCCTAAAGAAATAAGAAAAATGTATCTAAGAATTCCCTAAAGAAATAAGAAAAATGTATCTAAGAATTCCCTAAAGAAATAAGAAAAATGTATCTAAGAATTTTTGCAAAATTTTTTTTTAAAAATTTTCAAAAATTTCCAGTATTTTCACCTAAATGAAAAGCATTTCAATTGACTCATCTAATTGAATATTCCGAAAAGAATATGATTAATTGATAATAAAAAATATTCCCTAAAGAAATAAGAAAAATGTATCTAAGAATTTTTGCAAAATTTTTTTTTAAAAATTTTCAAAAATTTCCAGTATTTTCACCTAAATGAAAAGCATTTCAATTGACTAATCTAATTGAATATTCCGAAAAGAATATGATTAATTGATAATAAAAAATATTCCCTAAAGAAATAAGAAAAATGTATCTAAGAATTCCCTAAAGAAATAAGAAAAATGTATCTAAGAATTTTTGCAAAATTTTTTTTTAAAAATTTTCAAAAATTTCCAGTATTTTCACCTAAATGAAAAGCATTTCAATTGACTAATCTAATTGAATATTCCGAAAAGAATATGATTAATTGATAATAAAAAATATTCCCTAAAGAAATAAGAAAAATGTATCTAAGAATTTTTGCAAAATTTTTTTTTAAAAATTTTCAAAAATTTCCAGTATTTTCACCTAAATGAAAAGCATTTCAATTGACTAATCTAATTGAATATTCCGAAAAGAATATGATTAATTGATAATAAAAAATATTCCCTAAAGAAATAAGAAAAATGTATCTAAGAATTCCCTAAAGAAATAAGAAAAATGTATCTAAGAATTTTTGCAAAATTTTTTTTTTAAAAATTTTCAAAAATTTCCAGTATTTTCACCTAAATGAAAAGCATTTCAATTGACTAATCTAATTGAATATTCCGAAAAGAATATGATTAATTGATAATAAAAAATATTCCCTAAAGAAATAAGAAAAATGTATCTAAGAATTTTTGCAAAATTTTTTTTTAAAAATTTTCAAAAATTTCCAGTATTTTCACCTAAATGAAAAGCATTTCAATTGACTAATCTAATTGAATATTCCGAAAAGAATATGATTAATTGATAATAAAAAATATTCCCTAAAGAAATAAGAAAAATGTATCTAAGAATTTTTGCAAAATTTTTTTTTTAAAATTTTCAAAAATTTCCAGTATTTTCACCTAAATGAAAAGCATTTCAATTGACTAATCTAATTGAATATTCCGAAAGGAATATGATTAATTGATAATAAAAAATATTCCCTAAAGAAATAAGAAAAATGTATCTAAGAATTTTTGCAAAATTTTTTTTTAAAAATTTTCAAAAATTTCCAGTATTTTCACCTAAATGAAAAGCATTTCAATTGACTAATCTAATTGAATATTCCGAAAAGAATATGATTAATTGATAATAAAAAATATTCCCTAAAGAAATAAGAAAAATGTATCTAAGAATTTTTGCAAAATTTTTTTTTAAAAATTTTCAAAAATTTCCAGTATTTTCACCTAAATGAAAAGCATTTCAATTGACTAATCTAATTGAATATTCCGAAAGGAATATGATTAATTGATAATAAAAAATATTCCCTAAAGAAATAAGAAAAATGTATCTAAGAATTTTTGCAAAATTTTTTTTTAAAAATTTTCAAAAATTTCCAGTATTTTCACCTAAATGAAAAGCATTTCAATTGACTAATCTAATTGAATATTCCGAAAAGAATATGATTAATTGATAATAAAAAATATTCCCTAAAGAAATAAGAAAAATGTATCTAAGAATTTTTGCAAAATTTTTTTTTAAAAATTTTCAAAAATTTCCAGTATTTTCACCTAAATGAAAAGCATTTCAATTGACTAATCTAATTGAATATTCCGAAAGGAATATGATTAATTGATAATAAAAAATATTCCCTAAAGAAATAAGAAAAATGTATCTAAGAATTTTTGCAAAATTTTTTTTTAAAAATTTTCAAAAATTTCCAGTATTTTCACCTAAATGAAAAGCATTTCAATTGACTAATCTAATTGAATATTCCGAAAAGAATATGATTAATTGATAATAAAAAATATTCCCTAAAGAAATAAGAAAAATGTATCTAAGAATTTTTGCAAAATTTTTTTTTAAAAATTTTCAAAAATTTCCAGTATTTTCACCTAAATGAAAAGCATTTCAATTGACTAATCTAATTGAATATTCCGAAAGGAATATGATTAATTGATAATAAAAAATATTCCCTAAAGAAATAAGAAAAATGTATCTAAGAATTTTTGCAAAATTTTTTTTTAAAAATTTTCAAAAATTTCCAGTATTTTCACCTAAATGAAAAGCATTTCAATTGACTAATCTAATTGATTATTCCGAAAAGAATATGATTAATTGATAATAAAAAATATTCCCTAAAGAAATAAGAAAAATGTATCTAAGAATTTTTGCAAAATTTTTTTTTAAAAATTTTCAAAAATTTCCAGTATTTTCACCTAAATGAAAAGCATTTCAATTGACTAATCTAATTGAATATTCCGAAAAGAATATGATTAATTGATAATAAAAAATATTCCCTAAAGAAATAAGAAAAATGTATCTAAGAATTCCCTAAAGAAATAAGAAAAATGTATCTAAGAATTTTTGCAAAATTTTTTTTTTAAAAATTTTCAAAAATTTCCAGTATTTTCACCTAAATGAAAAGCATTTCAATTGACTAATCTAATTGAATATTCCGAAAAGAATATGATTAATTGATAATAAAAAATATTCCCTAAAGAAATAAGAAAAATGTATCTAAGAATTTTTGCAAAATTTTTTTTAAAAAATTTTCAAAAATTTCCAGTATTTTCACCTAAATGAAAAGCATTTCAATTGACTAATCTAATTGTTTCAAAAATTTCCAGTATTTTCACCTAAATGAAAAGCATTTCAATTGACTAATCTAATTGATTATTCCGAAAAGAATATGATTAATTGATAATAAAAAATATTCCCTAAAGAAAAAAGAAAAATGTATCTAAGAATTTTTGCAAAAATTTTTTTAAAAATTTTAAAAAAATTTCCAGTATTTTCACCTAAATGAAAAGCATTTCAATGGATTAATCTAATTGATTATTCCGAAAAGAATATGAATAATTGATAATAAAAAATATTCCCTAAAGAAATAAGAAAAATGTATCTAAGAATTTTTGCAAAATTTTTTTTTAAAAATTTTCAAAAATTTCCAGTATTTTCACCTAAATGAAAAGCATTTCAATTGACTAATCTAATTGATTATTCCAAAAAGAATATGATTAATTGATAATAAAAAATATTCCCTAAAGAAATAAGAAAAATGTATTTAAGAATTTTTGCAAAATTTTTTTTTAAAAATTTTCAAAAATTTCCAATATTTTCACCTAAATGAAAAGCATTTCAATTGACTAATCTAATTGATTATTCCGAAAAGAATATGATTAATTGATAATAAAAAATATTCCCTAAAGAAATAAGAAAAATGTATCTAAGAATTTTTGCAAATTTTTTTTTAAAAATTTTCAAAAATTTCCAGTATTTTCACCTAAATGAAAAGCATTTCAATTGACTAATCTAATTGAATATTCCGAAAAGAATATGATTAATTGATAATAAAAAATATTCCCAAAAGAAATAAGAAAAATGTATCTAAGAATTTTTGCAAAATTTTTTTTTAAAAATTTTCAAAAATTTCCAGTATTTTCACCTAAATGAAAAGCATTTCAATTGACTAATCTAATTGATTATTCCGAAAAGAATATGATTAATTGATAATAAAAAATATTCCCTAAAGAAATAAGAAAAATGTATCTAAGAATTTTTGCAAATTTTTTTTTAAAAATTTTCAAAAATTTCCAGTATTTTCACCTAAATGAAAAGCATTTCAATTGACTAATCTAATTGAATATTCCGAAAAGAATATGATTAATTGATAATAAAAAATATTCCCTAAAGAAATAAGAAAAATGTATCTAAGAATTTTTGCAAAATTTTTTTTTAAAAATTTTCAAAAATTTCCAGTATTTTCACCTAAATGAAAAGCATTTCAATTGACTAATCTAATTGAATATTCCGAAAAGAATATGATTAATTGATAATAAAAAATATTCCCTAAAGAAATAAGAAAAATGTATCTAAGAATTCCCTAAAGAAATAAGAAAAATGTATCTAAGAATTTTTGCAAAATTTTTTTTTAAAAATTTTCAAAAATTTCCAGTATTTTCACCTAAATGAAAAGCATTTCAATTGACTAATCTAATTGAATATTCCGAAAAGAATATGATTAATTGATAATAAAAAATATTCCCTAAAGAAATAAGAAAAATGTATCTAAGAATTTTTGCAAAATTTTTTTTTAAAAATTTTCAAAAATTTCCAGTATTTTCACCTAAATGAAAAGCATTTCAATTGACTAATCTAATTGAATATTCCGAAAAGAATATGATTAATTGATAATAAAAAATATTCCCTAAAGAAATAAGAAAAATGTATCTAAGAATTTTTGCAAAATTTTTTTTTTAAAATTTTCAAAAATTTCCAGTATTTTCACCTAAATGAAAAGCATTTCAATTGACTAATCTAATTGAATATTCCGAAAGGAATATGATTAATTGATAATAAAAAATATTCCCTAAAGAAATAAGAAAAATGTATCTAAGAATTTTTGCAAAATTTTTTTTTAAAAATTTTCAAAAATTTCCAGTATTTTCACCTAAATGAAAAGCATTTCAATTGACTAATCTAATTGAATATTCCGAAAAGAATATGATTAATTGATAATAAAAAATATTCCCTAAAGAAATAAGAAAAATGTATCTAAGAATTTTTGCAAAATTTTTTTTTAAAAATTTTCAAAAATTTCCAGTATTTTCACCTAAATGAAAAGCATTTCAATTGACTAATCTAATTGAATATTCCGAAAGGAATATGATTAATTGATAATAAAAAATATTCCCTAAAGAAATAAGAAAAATGTATCTAAGAATTTTTGCAAAATTTTTTTTTAAAAATTTTCAAAAATTTCCAGTATTTTCACCTAAATGAAAAGCATTTCAATTGACTAATCTAATTGAATATTCCGAAAAGAATATGATTAATTGATAATAAAAAATATTCCCTAAAGAAATAAGAAAAATGTATCTAAGAATTTTTGCAAAATTTTTTTTTAAAAATTTTCAAAAATTTCCAGTATTTTCACCTAAATGAAAAGCATTTCAATTGACTAATCTAATTGAATATTCCGAAAGGAATATGATTAATTGATAATAAAAAATATTCCCTAAAGAAATAAGAAAAATGTATCTAAGAATTTTTGCAAAATTTTTTTTTAAAAATTTTCAAAAATTTCCAGTATTTTCACCTAAATGAAAAGCATTTCAATTGACTAATCTAATTGATTATTCCGAAAAGAATATGATTAATTGATAATAAAAAATATTCCCTAAAGAAATAAGAAAAATGTATCTAAGAATTTTTGCAAAATTTTTTTTTAAAAATTTTCAAAAATTTCCAGTATTTTCACCTAAATGAAAAGCATTTCAATTGACTAATCTAATTGAATATTCCGAAAAGAATATGATTAATTGATAATAAAAAATATTCCCTAAAGAAATAAGAAAAATGTATCTAAGAATTCCCTAAAGAAATAAGAAAAATGTATCTAAGAATTTTTGCAAAATTTTTTTTTTAAAAATTTTCAAAAATTTCCAGTATTTTCACCTAAATGAAAAGCATTTCAATTGACTAATCTAATTGAATATTCCGAAAAGAATATGATTAATTGATAATAAAAAATATTCCCTAAAGAAATAAGAAAAATGTATCTAAGAATTTTTGCAAAATTTTTTTTAAAAAATTTTCAAAAATTTCCAGTATTTTCACCTAAATGAAAAGCATTTCAATTGACTAATCTAATTGTTTCAAAAATTTCCAGTATTTTCACCTAAATGAAAAGCATTTCAATTGACTAATCTAATTGATTATTCCGAAAAGAATATGATTAATTGATAATAAAAAATATTCCCTAAAGAAAAAAGAAAAATGTATCTAAGAATTTTTGCAAAAATTTTTTTAAAAATTTTAAAAAAATTTCCAGTATTTTCACCTAAATGAAAAGCATTTCAATGGATTAATCTAATTGATTATTCCGAAAAGAATATGAATAATTGATAATAAAAAATATTCCCTAAAGAAATAAGAAAAATGTATCTAAGAATTTTTGCAAAATTTTTTTTTAAAAATTTTCAAAAATTTCCAGTATTTTCACCTAAATGAAAAGCATTTCAATTGACTAATCTAATTGATTATTCCAAAAAGAATATGATTAATTGATAATAAAAAATATTCCCTAAAGAAATAAGAAAAATGTATTTAAGAATTTTTGCAAAATTTTTTTTTAAAAATTTTCAAAAATTTCCAATATTTTCACCTAAATGAAAAGCATTTCAATTGACTAATCTAATTGATTATTCCGAAAAGAATATGATTAATTGATAATAAAAAATATTCCCTAAAGAAATAAGAAAAATGTATCTAAGAATTTTTGCAAATTTTTTTTTAAAAATTTTCAAAAATTTCCAGTATTTTCACCTAAATGAAAAGCATTTCAATTGACTAATCTAATTGAATATTCCGAAAAGAATATGATTAATTGATAATAAAAAATATTCCCAAAAGAAATAAGAAAAATGTATCTAAGAATTTTTGCAAAATTTTTTTTTAAAAATTTTCAAAAATTTCCAGTATTTTCACCTAAATGAAAAGCATTTCAATTGACTAATCTAATTGATTATTCCGAAAAGAATATGATTAATTGATAATAAAAAATATTCCCTAAAGAAATAAGAAAAATGTATCTAAGAATTTTTGCAAAATTTTTTTTTAAAAATTTTCAAAAATTTCCAGTATTTTCACCTAAATGAAAAGCATTTCAATTGACTAATCTAATTGATTATTCAGAAAAGAATATGATTAATTGATAATAAAAAATATTCCCTAAAGAAATAAGAAAAATGTATCTAAGAATTTTTGCAAAATTTTTTTAAAAATTTTCAAAAATTTCCAGTATTTTCACCTAAATGAAAAGCATTTCAATTGACTAATCTAATTGATTATTCCGAAAAGAATATGATTAATTGATAATAAAAAATATTCCCTAAAGAAATAAAAAAAATGTATCTAAGAATTTTTGCAAAATTTTTTTTTAAAAATTTTCAAAAATTTCCAGTATTTTCACCTAAATGAAAAGCATTTCAATTGACTAATCTAATTGATTATTCCGAAAAGAATATGATTAATTGATAATAAAAAATATTCCCTAAAGAAATAAGAAAAATGTATCTAAGAATTTTTGCAAAATTTTTTTTAAAAATTTTCAAAAATTTCCAGTATTTTCACCTAAATGAAAAGCATTTCAATTGACTAATCTAATTGATTATTCCGAAAAGAATATGATTAATTGATAATAAAAAATATTCCCTAAAGAAAAAAGAAAAATGTATCTAAGAATTTTTGCAAAAATTTTTTTAAAAATTTTAAAAAAATTTCCAGTATTTTCACCTAAATGAAAAGCATTTCAATTGACTAATCTAATTGATTATTCCGAAAAGAATATGAATAATTGATAATAAAAAATATTCCCTAAAGAAATAAGAAAAATGTATCTAAAAATTTTTGCAAAATTTTTTTTTAAAAATTTTCAAAAATTTCCAGTATTTTCACCTAAATGAAAAGCATTTCAATTGACTAATCTAATTGATTATTCCAAAAAGAATATGATTAATTGATAATAAAAAATATTCCCTAAAGAAATAAGAAAAATGTATTTAAGAATTTTTGCAAAATTTTTTTTTAAAAATTTTCAAAAATTTCCAATATTTTCACCTAAATGAAAAGCATTTCAATTGACTAATCTAATTGATTATTCCGAAAAGAATATGATTAATTGATAATAAAAAATATTCCCTAAAGAAATAAGAAAAATGTATCTAAGAATTTTTGCAAAATTTTTTTAAAAATTTTCAAAAATTTCCAGTATTTTCACCTAAATGAAAAGCATTTCAATTGACTAATCTAATTGATTATTCCGAAAAGAATATGATTAATTGATAATAAAAAATATTCCCTAAAGAAATAAGAAAAATGTATCTAAGAATTTTTGCAAAATTTTTTTTTAAAAATTTTCAAAAATTTCCAATATTTTCACCTAAATGAAAAGCATTTCAATTGACTAATCTAATTGATTATTCCGAAAAGAATATGATTAATTGATAATAAAAAATATTCCCTAAAGAAATAAGAAAAATGTATCTAAGAATTTTTGCAAAATTTTTTTTAAAAATTTTCAAAAATTTCCAGTATTTTCACCTAAATGAAAAGCATTTCAATTGACTAATCTAATTGATTATTCCGAAAAGAATATGATTAATTGATAATAAAAAATATTCCCTAAAGAAATAAGAAAAATGTATCTAAGAATTTTTGCAAAAATTTTTTTTAAAATTTTAAAAAAATTTCCAGTATTTTCACCTAAATGAAAAGCATTTCAATGGATTAATCTAATTGATTATTACGAAATGAATATGAATAATTGATAATAAAAAATATTCCCTAAAGAAATAAGAAAAATGTATCTAAGAATTTTTGCAAAAATTTTTTTTAAAATTTTAAAAAATTTCCAGTATTTTCACCTAAATGAAAAGCATTTCAATTGACTAATCTAATTGAATATTCCGAAAAGAATATGATTAATTGATAATAAAAAATATTCCCTAAAGAAATAAGAAAAATGTATCTAAGAATTTTTGCAAATTTTTTTTTTAAAAATTTTCAAAAATTTCCAGTATTTTCACCTAAATGAAAAGCATTTCAGTTGACTAATCTAATTGAATATTCCGAAAAGAATATGATTAATTGATAATAAAAAATATTCCCAAAAGAAATAAGAAAAATGTATCTAAGAATTTTTGCAAAATTTTTTTTTAAAATTTTAAAAAAATTTCCAGTATTTTCACCTAAATGAAAAGCATTTCAATGGATTAATCTAATTGATTATTCCGAAAAGAATATGAATAATTGATAATAAAAAATATTCCCTAAAGAAATAAGAAAAATGTATCTAAGAATTTTTGCAAATTTTTTTTTTAAAAATTTTCAAAAATTTCCAGTATTTTCACCTAAATGAAAAGCATTTCAGTTGACTAATCTAATTGAATATTCCGAAAAGAATATGATTAATTGATAATAAAAAATATTCCCAAAAGAAATAAGAAAAATGTATCTAAGAATTTTTGCAAAATTTTTTTTTAAAAATTTTCAAAAATTTCCAGTATTTTCACCTAAATGAAAAGCATTTCAATTGACTAATCTAATTGATTATTCCGAAAAGAATATGATTAATTGATAATAAAAAATATTCCCTAAAGAAATAAGAAAAATGTATCTAAGAATTTTTGCAAAATTTTTTTTTAAAAATTTTCAAAAATTTCCAGTATTTTCACCTAAATGAAAAGCATTTCAATTGACTAATCTAATTGATTATTCCGAAAAGAATATGATTAATTGATAATAAAAAATATTCCCTAAAGAAATAAGAAAAATGTATCTAAGAATTTTTGCAAAATTTTTTTTAAAAATTTTCAAAAATTTCCAGTATTTTCACCTAAATGAAAAGCATTTCAATTGACTAATCTAATTGATTATTCCGAAAAGAATATGATTAATTGATAATAAAAAATATTCCCTAAAGAAATAAGAAAAATGTATCTAAGAATTTTTGCAAAATTTTTTTTTAAAAATTTTCAAAAATTTCCAGTATTTTCACCTAAATGAAAAGCATTTCAATTGACTAATCTAATTGATTATTCCGAAAAGAATATGATTAATTGATAATAAAAAATATTCCCTAAAGAAATAAGAAAAATGTATCTAAGAATTTTTGCAAAATTTTTTTTAAAAATTTTCAAAAATTTCCAGTATTTTCACCTAAATGAAAAGCATTTCAGTTGACTAATCTAATTGAATATTCCGAAAAGAATATGATTAATTGATAATAAAAAATATTCCCAAAAGAAATAAGAAAAATGTATCTAAGAATTTTTGCAAAATTTTTTTTTAAAAATTTTCAAAAATTTCCAGTATTTTCACCTAAATGAAAAGCATTTCAATTGACTAATCTAATTGATTATTCCGAAAAGAATATGATTAATTGATAATAAAAAATATTCCCTAAAGAAATAAGAAAAATGTATCTAAGAATTTTTGCAAAATTTTTTTTTAAAAATTTTCAAAAATTTCCAGTATTTTCACCTAAATGAAAAGCATTTCAATTGACTAATCTAATTGATTATTCCGAAAAGAATATGATTAATTGATAATAAAAAATATTCCCTAAAGAAATAAGAAAAATGTATCTAAGAATTTTTGCAAAATTTTTTTTAAAAATTTTCAAAAATTTCCAGTATTTTCACCTAAATGAAAAGCATTTCAATTGACTAATCTAATTGATTATTCCGAAAAGAATATGATTAATTGATAATAAAAAATATTCCCTAAAGAAATAAGAAAAATGTATCTAAGAATTTTTGCAAAATTTTTTTTTAAAAATTTTCAAAAATTTCCAGTATTTTCACCTAAATGAAAAGCATTTCAATTGACTAATCTAATTGATTATTCCGAAAAGAATATGATTAATTGATAATAAAAAATATTCCCTAAAGAAATAAGAAAAATGTATCTAAGAATTTTTGCAAAATTTTTTTTAAAAATTTTCAAAAATTTCCAGTATTTTCACCTAAATGAAAAGCATTTCAATTGACTAATCTAATTGAATATTCCGAAAAGAATATGATTAATTGATAATAAAAAATATTCCCTAAAGAAATAAGAAAAATGTATCTAAGAATTTTTGCAAAATTTTTTTTAAAAATTTTCAAAAATTTCCAGTATTTTCACCTAAATGAAAAGCATTTCAATTGACTAAT
>JAQSEB010000244.1:0-116718 GCA_030063045.1 Pratylenchus scribneri
GTAAGTTTCTAGGCACTATTGATTGGAAATAATAATTTAAGGATGAAAATAAATATTTTAAAAATTTATTTGAAATTTTGCATTGTTGAAAAAATCGATGAAATTTCAATTTCAAATTTATAGAAATTTTAATTATTTAATTTTGTTCATTAGCCTATAATAAACTTGGTACGTTTCTAGGCACTATTGATTGGAAATAATAATTTAAGGATGAAAATAAATATTTTAAAAATTTATTGAAATTTTGCATTGTTGAAAAAATCGATGAAATTTCAATTTCAAATTTATAGAAATTTTAATTATTTAATTTTGTTCATTAGCCTATAATAAACTTGGTACGTTTCTAGGCACTATTGATTGGAAATAATAATTTAAGGATGAAAATAAATATTTTAAAAATTTATTTGAAATTTTGCATTGTTGAAAAAATCGATGAAATTTCAATTTCAAATTTATAGAAATTTTAATTATTTAATTTTGTTCATTAGCCTATAATAAACTTGGTACGTTTCTAGGCACTATTGATTGGAAATAATAATTTAAGGATGAAAATAAATATTTTAAAAATTTTATTGAAATTTTGCATTGTTGAAAAAATCGATGAAATTTCAATTTCAAATTTATAGAAATTTTAATTATTTAATTTTGTTCATTAGCCTATAATAAACTTGGTACCGTTTCTAGGCACTATTGATTGGAAATAATAATTTAAGGATGAAAATAAATATTTTAAAAATTTTATTGAAATTTTGCATTGTTGAAAAAATCGATGAAATTTCAATTTCAAATTTATAGAAATTTTAATTATTTAATTTTGTTCATTAGCCTATAATAAACTTGGTACGTTTCTAGGCACTATTGATTGGAAATAATAATTTAAGGATGAAAATAAATATTTTAAAAATTTATTGAAATTTTGCATTGTTGAAAAAATCGATGAAATTTCAATTTCAAATTTATAGAAATTTTAATTATTTAATTTTGTTCATTAGCCTATAATAAACTTGGTACGTTTCTAGGCACTATTGATTGGAAATAATAATTTAAGGATGAAAATAAATATTTTAAAAATTTTATTGAAATTTTGCATTGTTGAAAAAATCGATGAAATTTCAATTTCAAATTTATAGAAATTTTAATTATTTAATTTTGTTCATTAGCCTATAATAAACTTGGTACGTTTCTAGGCACTATTGATTGGAAATAATAATTTAAGGATGAAAATAAATATTTTAAAAATTTTATTGAAATTTTGCATTGTTGAAAAAATCGATGAAATTTCAATTTCAAATTTATAGAAATTTTAATTATTTAATTTTGTTCATTAGCCTATAATAAACTTGGTACGTTTCTAGGCACTATTGATTGGAAATAATAATTTAAGGATGAAAATAAATATTTTAAAAATTTTATTGAAATTTTGCATTGTTGAAAAAATCGATGAAATTTCAATTTCAAATTTATAGAAATTTTAATTATTTAATTTTGTTCATTAGCCTATAATAAACTTGGTACGTTTCTAGGCACTATTGATTGGAAATAATAATTTAAGGATGAAAATAAATATTTTAAAAATTTTATTGAAATTTTGCATTGTTGAAAAAATCGATGAAATTTCAATTTCAAATTTATAGAAATTTTAATTATTTAATTTTGTTCATTAGCCTATAATAAACTAGGTACGTTTCTAGGCACTATTGATTGGAAATAATAATTTAAGGATGAAAATAAATATTTTAAAAATTTTATTGAAATTTTGCATTGTTGAAAAAATCGATGAAATTTCAATTTCAAATTTATAGAAATTTTAATTATTTAATTTTGTTCATTAGCCTATAATAAACTTGGTACGTTTCTAGGCACTATTGATTGGAAATAATAATTTAAGGATGAAAATAAATATTTTAAAAATTTTATTGAAATTTTGCATTGTTGAAAAAATCGATGAAATTTCAATTTCAAATTTATAGAAATTTTAATTATTTAATTTTGTTCATTAGCCTATAATAAACTAGGTACGTTTCTAGGCACTATTGATTGGAAATAATAATTTAAGGATGAAAATAAATATTTTAAAAATTTATTTGAAATTTTGCATTGTTGAAAAAATCGATGAAATTTCAATTTCAAATTTATAGAAATTTTAATTATTTAATTTTGTTCATTAGCCTATAATAAACTTGGTACGTTTCTAGGCACTATTGATTGGAAATAATAATTTAAGGATGAAAATAAATATTTTAAAAATTTATTTGAAATTTTGCATTGTTGAAAAAATCGTTGAAATTTCAATTTCAAATTAAAAGAAATTTACATTATTTAATTTTGTTCATTAGCCTATAATAAACTTGGTACGTTTCTAGGCACTATTGATTGGAAATAATAATTTAAGGATGAAAATAAATATTTTAAAAATTTATTTGAAATTTTGCATTGTTGAAAAAATCGTTGAAATTTCAATTTCAAATTAAAAGAAATTTACATTATTTAATTTTGTTCATTAGCCTATAATAAACTTGGTACGTTTCTAGGCACTATTGATTGGAAATAATAATTTAAGGATGAAAATAAATATTTTAAAAATTTTATTGAAATTTTGCATTGTTGAAAAAATCGATGAAATTTCAATTTCAAATTTATAGAAATTTTAATTATTTAATTTTGTTCATTAGCCTATAATAAACTAGGTAAGTTTCTAGGCACTATTGTTTGGAAATAATAATTTAAGGATGAAAATAAATATTTTAAAAATTTATTTGAAATTTTGCATTGTTGAAAAAATCGTTGAAATTTCAATTTCAAATTAAAAGAAATTTTAATTATTTAATTTTGTTCATTAGCCTATAATAAACTAGGTAAGTTTCTAGGCACTATTGATTGGAAAGAATAATTTAAGGATGAAAATAAATATTTTAAAAATTTATTTGAAATTTTGCATTGTTGAAAAAATCGTTGAAATTTCAATTTCAAATTAAAAGAAATTTACATTATTTAATTTTGTTCATTAGCCTATAATAAACTTGGTACGTTTCTAGGCACTATTGATTGGAAATAATAATTTAAGGATGAAAATAAATATTTTAAAAATTTATTTGAAATTTTGCATTGTTAAAAAAATCGTTGAAATTTCAATTTCAAATTAAAAGAAATTTTAATTATTTAATTTTGTTCATTAGCCTATAATAAACTAGGTAAGTTTCTAGGCACTATTGATTGGAAATAATAATTTAAGGATGAAAATAAATATTTTAAAAATTTTATTGAAATTTTGCATTGTTGAAAAAATCGATGAAATTTCAATTTCAAATTTATAGAAATTTTAATTATTTAATTTTGTTCATTAGCCTATAATAAACTTGGTACGTTTCTAGGCACTATTGATTGGAAATAATAATTTAAGGATGAAAATAAATATTTTAAAAATTTTATTGAAATTTTGCATTGTTGAAAAAATCGATGAAATTTCAATTTCAAATTTATAGAAATTTTAATTATTTAATTTTGTTCATTAGCCTATAATAAACTTGGTACGTTTCTAGGCACTATTGATTGGAAATAATAATTTAAGGATGAAAATAAATATTTTAAAAATTTATTTGAAATTTTGCATTGTTGAAAAAATCGATGAAATTTCAATTTCAAATTTATAGAAATTTTAATTATTTAATTTTGTTCATTAGCCTATAATAAACTTGGTACGTTTCTAGGCACTATTGATTGGAAATAATAATTTAAGGATGAAAATAAATATTTTAAAAATTTATTTGAAATTTTGCATTGTTGAAAAAATCGATGAAATTTCAATTTCAAATTTATAGAAATTTTAATTATTTAATTTTGTTCATTAGCCTATAATAAACTAGGTAAGTTTCTAGGCACTATTGTTTGGAAAGAATAATTTAAGGATGAAAATAAATATTTTAAAAATTTTATTGAAATTTTGCATTGTTGAAAAAATCGATGAAATTTCAATTTCAAATTTATAGAAATTTTAATTATTTAATTTTGTTCATTAGCCTATAATAAACTTGGTACGTTTCTAGGCACTATTGATTGGAAATAATAATTTAAGGATGAAAATAAATATTTTAAAAATTTTATTGAAATTTTGCATTGTTGAAAAAATCGATGAAATTTCAATTTCAAATTTATAGAAATTTTAATTATTTAATTTTGTTCATTAGCCTATAATAAACTTGGTAAGTTTCTAGGCACTATTGATTGGAAATAATAATTTAAGGATGAAAATAAATATTTTAAAAATTTATTTGAAATTTTGCATTGTTGAAAAAATCGATGAAATTTCAATTTCAAATTTATAGAAATTTTAATTATTTAATTTTGTTCATTAGCCTATAATAAACTTGGTACGTTTCTAGGCACTATTGATTGGAAATAATAATTTAAGGATGAAAATAAATATTTTAAAAATTTTATTGAAATTTTGCATTGTTGAAAAAATCGATGAAATTTCAATTTCAAATTTATAGAAATTTTAATTATTTAATTTTGTTCATTAGCCTATAATAAACTTGGTACGTTTCTAGGCACTATTGATTGGAAATAATAATTTAAGGATGAAAATAAATATTTTAAAAATTTTATTGAAATTTTGCATTGTTGAAAAAATCGATGAAATTTCAATTTCAAATTTATAGAAATTTTAATTATTTAATTTTGTTCATTAGCCTATAATAAACTTGGTAAGTTTCTAGGCACTATTGATTGGAAATAATAATTTAAGGATGAAAATAAATATTTTAAAAATTTATTTGAAATTTTGCATTGTTGAAAAAATCGATGAAATTTCAATTTCAAATTTATAGAAATTTTAATTATTTAATTTTGTTCATTAGCCTATAATAAACTTGGTACGTTTCTAGGCACTATTGATTGGAAATAATAATTTAAGGATGAAAATAAATATTTTAAAAATTTTATTGAAATTTTGCATTGTTGAAAAAATCGATGAAATTTCAATTTCAAATTTATAGAAATTTTAATTATTTAATTTTGTTCATTAGCCTATAATAAACTTGGTAAGTTTCTAGGCACTATTGATTGGAAATAATAATTTAAGGATGAAAATAAATATTTTAAAAATTTATTTGAAATTTTGCATTGTTGAAAAAATCGATGAAATTTCAATTTCAAATTTATAGAAATTTTAATTATTTAATTTTGTTCATTAGCCTATAATAAACTTGGTACGTTTCTAGGCACTATTGATTGGAAATAATAATTTAAGGATGAAAATAAATATTTTAAAAATTTTATTGAAATTTTGCATTGTTGAAAAAATCAATGAAATTTCAATTTCAAATTTATAGAAATTTTAATTATTTAATTTTGTTCATTAGCCTATAATAAACTTGGTAAGTTTCTAGGCACTATTGATTGGAAATAATAATTTAAGGATGAAAATAAATATTTTAAAAATTTTATTGAAATTTTGCATTGTTGAAAAAATCGATGAAATTTCAATTTCAAATTTATAGAAATTTTAATTATTTAATTTTGTTCATTAGCCTATAATAAACTTGGTAAGTTTCTAGGCACTATTGATTGGAAATAATAATTTAAGGATGAAAATAAATATTTTAAAAATTTATTTGAAATTTTGCATTGTTGAAAAAATCGATGAAATTTCAATTTCAAATTTATAGAAATTTTAATTATTTAATTTTGTTCATTAGCCTATAATAAACTTGGTAAGTTTCTAGGCACTATTGATTGGAAATAATAATTTAAGGATGAAAATAAATATTTTAAAAATTTATTTGAAATTTTGCATTGTTGAAAAAATCGATGAAATTTCAATTTCAAATTTATAGAAATTTTAATTATTTAATTTTGTTCATTAGCCTATAATAAACTTGGTACGTTTCTAGGCACTATTGATTGGAAATAATAATTTAAGGATGAAAATAAATATTTTAAAAATTTTATTGAAATTTTGCATTGTTGAAAAAATCGATGAAATTTCAATTTCAAATTTATAGAAATTTTAATTATTTAATTTTGTTCATTAGCCTATAATAAACTTGGTACGTTTCTAGGCACTATTGATTGGAAATAATAATTTAAGGATGAAAATAAATATTTTAAAAATTTTATTGAAATTTTGCATTGTTGAAAAAATCGATGAAATTTCAATTTCAAATTTATAGAAATTTTAATTATTTAATTTTGTTCATTAGCCTATAATAAACTTGGTAAGTTTCTAGGCACTATTGATTGGAAATAATAATTTAAGGATGAAAATAAATATTTTAAAAATTTATTTGAAATTTTGCATTGTTGAAAAAATCGATGAAATTTCAATTTCAAATTTATAGAAATTTTAATTATTTAATTTTGTTCATTAGCCTATAATAAACTTGGTAAGTTTCTAGGCACTATTGATTGGAAATAATAATTTAAGGATGAAAATAAATATTTTAAAAATTTATTTGAAATTTTGCATTGTTGAAAAAATCGATGAAATTTCAATTTCAAATTTATAGAAATTTTAATTATTTAATTTTGTTCATTAGCCTATAATAAACTTGGTACGTTTCTAGGCACTATTGATTGGAAATAATAATTTAAGGATGAAAATAAATATTTTAAAAATTTTATTGAAATTTTGCATTGTTGAAAAAATCGATGAAATTTCAATTTCAAATTTATAGAAATTTTAATTATTTAATTTTGTTCATTAGCCTATAATAAACTTGGTACGTTTCTAGGCACTATTGATTGGAAATAATAATTTAAGGATGAAAATAAATATTTTAAAAATTTTATTGAAATTTTGCATTGTTGAAAAAATCGATGAAATTTCAATTTCAAATTTATAGAAATTTTAATTATTTAATTTTGTTCATTAGCCTATAATAAACTTGGTAAGTTTCTAGGCACTATTGATTGGAAATAATAATTTAAGGATGAAAATAAATATTTTAAAAATTTTATTGAAATTTTGCATTGTTGAAAAAATCGATGAAATTTCAATTTCAAATTTATAGAAATTTTAATTATTTAATTTTGTTCATTAGCCTATAATAAACTTGGTACGTTTCTAGGCACTATTGATTGGAAATAATAATTTAAGGATGAAAATAAATATTTTAAAAATTTTATTGAAATTTTGCATTGTTGAAAAAATCGATGAAATTTCAATTTCAAATTTATAGAAATTTTAATTATTTAATTTTGTTCATTAGCCTATAATAAACTTGGTACGTTTCTAGGCACTATTGATTGGAAATAATAATTTAAGGATGAAAATAAATATTTTAAAAATTTTATTGAAATTTTGCATTGTTGAAAAAATCGATGAAATTTCAATTTCAAATTTATAGAAATTTTAATTATTTAATTTTGTTCATTAGCCTATAATAAACTTGGTACGTTTCTAGGCACTATTGATTGGAAATAATAATTTAAGGATGAAAATAAATATTTTAAAAATTTTATTGAAATTTTGCATTGTTGAAAAAATCGATGAAATTTCAATTTCAAATTTATAGAAATTTTAATTATTTAATTTTGTTCATTAGCCTATAATAAACTTGGTACGTTTCTAGGCACTATTGATTGGAAATAATAATTTAAGGATGAAAATAAATATTTTAAAAATTTTATTGAAATTTTGCATTGTTGAAAAAATCGATGAAATTTCAATTTCAAATTTATAGAAATTTTAATTATTTAATTTTGTTCATTAGCCTATAATAAACTTGGTACGTTTCTAGGCACTATTGATTGGAAATAATAATTTAAGGATGAAAATAAATATTTTAAAAATTTATTTGAAATTTTGCATTGTTGAAAAAATCGATGAAATTTCAATTTCAAATTTATAGAAATTTTAATTATTTAATTTTGTTCATTAGCCTATAATAAACTAGGTACGTTTCTAGGCACTATTGATTGGAAATAATAATTTAAGGATGAAAATAAATATTTTAAAAATTTTATTGAAATTTTGCATTGTTGAAAAAATCGATGAAATTTCAATTTCAAATTTATAGAAATTTTAATTATTTAATTTTGTTCATTAGCCTATAATAAACTTGGTACGTTTCTAGGCACTATTGATTGGAAATAATAATTTAAGGATGAAAATAAATATTTTAAAAATTTATTTGAAATTTTGCATTGTTGAAAAAATCGATGAAATTTCAATTTCAAATTTATAGAAATTTTAATTATTTAATTTTGTTCATTAGCCTATAATAAACTAGGTACGTTTCTAGGCACTATTGATTGGAAATAATAATTTAAGGATGAAAATAAATATTTTAAAAATTTTATTGAAATTTTGCATTGTTGAAAAAATCGATGAAATTTCAATTTCAAATTTATAGAAATTTTAATTATTTAATTTTGTTCATTAGCCTATAATAAACTTGGTAAGTTTCTAGGCACTATTGATTGGAAATAATAATTTAAGGATGAAAATAAATATTTTAAAAATTTATTTGAAATTTTGCATTGTTGAAAAAATCGATGAAATTTCAATTTCAAATTTATAGAAATTTTAATTATTTAATTTTGTTCATTAGCCTATAATAAACTAGATAAGTTTCTAGGCACTATTGATTGGAAAGAATAATTTAAGGATGAAAATAAATATTTTAAAAATTTATTTGAAATTTTGCATTGTTGAAAAAATCGTTGAAATTTCAATTTTAAAATTAAAAGAATTTTACATTATTTAATTTTGTTCATTAGCCTAAAAAAAACTTGGTACGTTTCTAGGCACTATTGATTGGAAAGAATAATTTAAGGATGAAAATAAATATTTTAAAAATTTATTTGAAATTTTGCATTGTTGAAAAAATCGATGAAATTTCATTTTCAAATTTATAGAAATTTTAATTATTTAATTTTGTTCATTAGCCTATAATAAACTAGATAAGTTTCTAGGCACTATTGATTGGAAAGAATAATTTAAGGATGAAAATAAATATTTTAAAAATTTATTTGAAATTTTGCATTGTTGAAAAAATCGTTGAAATTTCTCAATTTCAAATTTATAGAAATTTTAATTATTTAATTTTGTTCATTAGCCTATAATAAACTAGATAAGTTTCTAGGCACTAGTGATTGGAAAGAATAATTTAAGGATGAAAATAAATATTTTAAAAATTTATTTGAAATTTTGCATTGTTGAAAAAATCGTTGAAATTTCAATTTCAAATTTATAGAAATTTACATTATTTAATTTTGTTCATTAGCCTATAAAAAACTTGGTACGTTTCTAGGCACTATTGATTGGAAAGAATAATTTAAGGATGAAAATAAATATTTTAAAAATTTATTTGAAATTTTGCATTGTTGAAAAAATCGATGAAATTTCAATTTCAAATTTATAGAAATTTTAATTATTTAATTTTGTTCATTAGCCTATAAAAAACTTGGTACGTTTCTAGGCACTATTGATTGGAAAGAATAATTTAAGGATGAAAATAAATATTTTAAAAATTTATTTGAAATTTTGCATTGTTGAAAAAATCGATGAAATTTCAATTTCAAATTTATAGAAATTTACATTATTTAATTTTGTTCATTAGCCTATAAAAAACTTGGTACGTTTCTAGGCACTATTGATTGGAAAGAATAATTTAAGGATGAAAATAAATATTTTAAAAATTTATTTGAAATTTTGCATTGTTGAAAAAATCGATGAAATTTCAATTTCAAATTTATAGAAATTTACATTATTTAATTTTGTTCATTAGCCTATAAAAAACTTGGTACGTTTCTAGGCACTATTGATTGGAAAGAATAATTTAAGGATGAAAATAAATATTTTAAAAATTTATTTGAAATTTTGCATTGTTGAAAAAATCGTTGAAATTTCTCAATTTCAAATTTATAGAAATTTTAATTATTTAATTTTGTTCATTAGCCTATAATAAACTTGGTACGTTTCTAGGCACTATTGATTGGAAAGAATAATTTAAGGATGAAAATAAATATTTTAAAAATTTATTTGAAATTTTGCATTGTTGAAAAAATCGATGAAATTTCAATTTCAAATTTATAGAAATTTACATTATTTAATTTTGTTCATTAGCCTATAATAAACTTGGTACGTTTCTAGGCACTATTGATTGGAAAGAATAATTTAAGGATGAAAATAAATATTTTAAAAATTTATTTGAAATTTTGCATTGTTGAAAAAATCGTTGAAATTTATCAATTTCAAATTTATAGAAATTTTAATTATTTAATTTTGTTCATTAGCCTATAAAAAACTTGGTACGTTTCTAGGCACTATTGATTGGAAAGAATAATTTAAGGATGAAAATAAATATTTTAAAAATTTATTTGAAATTTTGCATTGTTGAAAAAATCGATGAAATTTCAATTTCAAATTTATAGAAATTTACATTATTTAATTTTGTTCATTAGCCTATAAAAAACTTGGTACGTTTCTAGGCACTATTGATTGGAAAGAATAATTTAAGGATGAAAATAAATATTTTAAAAATTTATTTGAAATTTTGCATTGTTGAAAAAATCGATGAAATTTCAATTTCAAATTTATAGAAATTTTAATTATTTAATTTTGTTCATTAGCCTATAAAAAACTTGGTACGTTTCTAGGCACTATTGATTGGAAAGAATAATTTAAGGATGAAAATAAATATTTTAAAAATTTATTTGAAATTTTGCATTGTTGAAAAAATCGTTGAAATTTCTCAATTTCAAATTTATAGAAATTTTAATTATTTAATTTTGTTCATTAGCCTATAAAAAACTTGGTACGTTTCTAGGCACTATTGATTGGAAAGAATAATTTAAGGATGAAAATAAATATTTTAAAAATTTATTTGAAATTTTGCATTGTTGAAAAAATCGATGAAATTTCAATTTCAAATTTATAGAAATTTTAATTATTTAATTTTGTTCATTAGCCTATAAAAAACTTGGTACGTTTCTAGGCACTATTGATTGGAAAGAATAATTTAAGGATGAAAATAAATATTTTAAAAATTTATTTGAAATTTTGCATTGTTGAAAAAATCGATGAAATTTCAATTTCAAATTTATAGAAATTTTAATTATTTAATTTTGTTCATTAGCCTATAAAAAACTTGGTACGTTTCTAGGCACTATTGATTGGAAAGAATAATTTAAGAATGAAAATAAATATTTTAAAAATTTATTTGAAATTTTGCATTGTTGAAAAAATCGTTGAAATTTCTCAATTTCAAATTTATAGAAATTTTAATTATTTAATTTTGTTCATTAGCCTATAAAAAACTTGGTACGTTTCTAGGCACTATTGATTGGAAAGAATAATTTAAGGATGAAAATAAATATTTTAAAAATTTATTTGAAATTTTGCATTGTTGAAAAAATCGATGAAATTTCAATTTCAAATTTATAGAAATTTTAATTATTTAATTTTGTTCATTAGCCTATAAAAAACTTGGTACGTTTCTAGGCACTATTGATTGGAAAGAATAATTTAAGGATGAAAATAAATATTTTAAAAATTTATTTGAAATTTTGCATTGTTGAAAAAATCGTTGAAATTTCTCAATTTCAAATTTATAGAAATTTTAATTATTTAATTTTGTTCATTAGCCTATAAAAAACTTGGTACGTTTCTAGGCACTATTGATTGGAAAGAATAATTTAAGGATGAAAATAAATATTTTAAAAATTTATTTGAAATTTTGCATTGTTGAAAAAATCGATGAAATTTCAATTTCAAATTTATAGAAATTTACATTATTTAATTTTGTTCATTAGCCTATAAAAAACTTGGTACGTTTCTAGGCACTATTGATTGGAAAGAATAATTTAAGGATGAAAATAAATATTTTAAAAATTTATTTGAAATTTTGCATTGTTGAAAAAATCGTTGAAATTTCTCAATTTCAAATTTATAGAAATTTTAATTATTTAATTTTGTTCATTAGCCTATAATAAACTTGGTACGTTTCTAGGCACTATTGATTGGAAAGAATAATTTAAGGATGAAAATAAATATTTTAAAAATTTATTTGAAATTTTGCATTGTTGAAAAAATCGATGAAATTTCAATTTCAAATTTATAGAAATTTACATTATTTAATTTTGTTCATTAGACTATAATAAACTAGATAAGTTTCTAGGCACTATTGATTGGAAAGAATAATTTAAGGATGAAAATAAATATTTTAAAAATTTATTTGAAATTTTGCATTGTTGAAAAAATCGTTGAAATTTCTCAATTTCAAATTTATAGAAATTTTAATTATTTAATTTTGTTCATTAGCCTATAAAAAACTTGGTACGTTTCTAGGCACTATTGATTGGAAAGAATAATTTAAGGATGAAAATAAATATTTTAAAAATTTATTTGAAATTTTGCATTGTTGAAAAAATCGATGAAATTTCAATTTCAAATTTATAGAAATTTTAATTATTTAATTTTGTTCATTAGCCTATAAAAAACTTGGTACGTTTCTAGGCACTATTGATTGGAAAGAATAATTTAAGGATGAAAATAAATATTTTAAAAATTTATTTGAAATTTTGCATTGTTGAAAAAATCGTTGAAATTTCTCAATTTCAAATTTATAGAAATTTTAATTATTTAATTTTGTTCATTAGCCTATAAAAAACTTGGTACGTTTCTAGGCACTATTGATTGGAAAGAATAATTTAAGGATGAAAATAAATATTTTAAAAATTTATTTGAAATTTTGCATTGTTGAAAAAATCGATGAAATTTCAATTTCAAATTTATAGAAATTTACATTATTTAATTTTGTTCATTAGCCTATAAAAAACTTGGTACGTTTCTAGGCACTATTGATTGGAAAGAATAATTTAAGGATGAAAATAAATATTTTAAAAATTTATTTGAAATTTTGCATTGTTGAAAAAATCGTTGAAATTTCTCAATTTCAAATTTATAGAAATTTTAATTATTTAATTTTGTTCATTAGCCTATAATAAACTTGGTACGTTTCTAGGCACTATTGATTGGAAAGAATAATTTAAGGATGAAAATAAATATTTTAAAAATTTATTTGAAATTTTGCATTGTTGAAAAAATCGATGAAATTTCAATTTCAAATTTATAGAAATTTACATTATTTAATTTTGTTCATTAGACTATAATAAACTAGATAAGTTTCTAGGCACTATTGATTGGAAAGAATAATTTAAGGATGAAAATAAATATTTTAAAAATTTTATTGAAATTTTGCATTGTTGAAAAAATCGATGAAATTTCAATTTCAAATTTATAGAAATTTACATTATTTAATTTTGTTCATTAGCCTATAAAAAACTTGGTACGTTTCTAGGCACTATTGATTGGAAAGAATAATTTAAGGATGAAAATAAATATTTTAAAAATTTATTTGAAATTTTGCATTGTTGAAAAAATCGATGAAATTTCAATTTCAAATTTATAGAAATTTACATTATTTAATTTTGTTCATTAGACTATAATAAACTAGATAAGTTTCTAGGCACTATTGATTGGAAAGAATAATTTAAGGATGAAAATAAATATTTTAAAAATTTATTTGAAATTTTGCATTGTTGAAAAAATCGATGAAATTTCAATTTCAAATTTATAGAAATTTTAATTATTTAATTTTGTTCATTAGCCTATAAAAAACTTGGTACGTTTCTAGGCACTATTGATTGGAAAGAATAATTTAAGGATGAAAATAAATATTTTAAAAATTTATTTGAAATTTTGCATTGTTGAAAAAATCGATGAAATTTCAATTTCAAATTTATAGAAATTTACATTATTTAATTTTGTTCATTAGCCTATAATAAACTAGGTAAGTTTCTAGGCACTATTGATTGGAAAGAATAATTTAAGGATGAAAATAAATATTTTAAAAATTTATTTGAAATTTTGCATTGTTTGAAAAAATCGATGAAATTTCAATTTCAAATTTATAGAAATTTTAATTATTTAAATTTGTTCATTAGCCTATAATAAACTAGGTAAGTTTCTAGGCACTATTGATTGGAAAGAATAATTTAAGGATGAAAATAAATATTTTAAAAATTTATTTGAAATTTTGCATTGTTGAAAAAATCGATGAAATTTCAATTTCAAATTTATAGAAATTTTAATTATTTAAATTTGTTCATTAGCCTATAATAAACTAGGTAAGTTTCTAGGCACTATTGATTGGAAAGAATAATTTAAGGATGAAAATAAATATTTTAAAAATTTATTTGAAATTTTGCATTGTTGAAAAAATCGATGAAATTTCAATTTCAAATTTATAGAAATTTTAATTATTTAAATTTGTTCATTAGCCTATAATAAACTAGGTAAGTTTCTAGGCACTAATGATTGGAAAGAATAATTTAAGGATGAAAATAAATATTTTAAAAATTTATTTGAAATTTTGCATTGTTGAAAAAATCGATGAAATTTCAATTTCAAATTTATAGAAATTTTAATTATTTAATTTTGTTCATTAGCCTATAATAAACTAGGTAAGTTTCTAGGCAATATTGATTGGAAAGAATAATTTAAGGATGAAAATAAATAGGTCCGTGATTTAAATTTGGAATAAAATTAAAATATTGATGAATAAATTAGAATTATTTTTAATAATCCATTTTATATCTATGGATCATTTAAAAAATGAAGAACTTTTTATTTTTACATCTATTAGTCCCTAAATAAATTATTCTTATTCTTCGTAAAATTAAAAATTATATTAATTTTTGAAATTCCCTTTGTATAGTTAATAATTATATAGAAATATTTTGATACAAAAATAAATAAAAATTGTTATTTTTGATTTACTTGATTCAAATTCCCTTCCAATTTTCAAATTAAAATTCTAATAAACATTTCAAGATTTTGATTAAATAGAAAAATGTGATTCAAAATTACAACAGATAATTGCTAGATTTATTGTAAAATGAACATGAAAATTTAAATAAATTTTAATTTATAAAATCAAATTCTTTGAGATTTTCAATATTGAATAAATTATTATTTGTTAATATTTAAATTTTTTTATTCATACTAAACCAAAAAAATTTTTAATATTATGCTTAGTTTTTTGTTGTACCTTATATTGAATGTCTCTTTTCTTTGGATGAACCAAATATCTAGTGTCTTTTCAATGTTCAATCAGAATTCAGAATCTTTTGATTTGAGAAAATGGAATGGAGAAGGGAAGGAAAAGGACTGAACTTTGGCAATTCAAAATCATTTGGGGATGGCATTGGCACATACATATTGATGGAAAAATGCCGTTTGATTTGCAGCTGCCCGGCTTTTAGTTAGAGAAGAATCCTCTCTATCCTTTCATTTTCAAAAGATGAGAGATTACTGTTTTTATTGGAAAAGATGGAGAGAAATTCTCTTCTCGCAGCCATTCAATGGAAATGAATGGATGAAATGTATCCATCTTCACCGCATGGTCATTCGTAATGCCAATCGTTGGTGCATTATCGATTCCACAGAGCAGCCATGTGGATTCTAAAACCAAGCAAATGTAGTCGATTCCACTAACATGAAAACGCAGATGCAATATAAATTATTATTTTTAAACTTGTAATGTAATAAAAGAAATAAATGTTGAATAAATTATTTAAGAATAAAATAAAGGAAACAAAATATAAAAACTCAACTTATTTAAAATAATGTAATGAAAAGCATATTTTAATAAATATGCAAAAAATTTTTGAAAAAATACAATACAAGTTAAGAATAAAAATTTATATTGGCATTGCATTCATAATTGTGGAATTGCAACATTTGCTTTTCCTTTTATCCTTTATTTTCACGAAGGAAAAATAATCTTCACTTCATTAAAAAATGAATTTTTATATATTAATATTAATGCTTCATTTTAATTTATTGTAATTATTTTTTTATTTTTAGAATTTTATAAATTATAAAAATTTCTGAAATAAGCGAAAATATGCCTTGTGGGCAATGCCACCAAATGCGACATAATCGATTGAATGCAAATTGCCCAATGAACAATCCGGACATCATTTACATTATAACCTACCGGCTATTCGCTCGGGTTTGATTTTAATTATTAAATATTATAAATTAAACTTTAATTTCTGTATATAAATTAGGCAAAATCTTAAATTTTTGTATATAAATCATTGTATTTAATTAAGTAAATTAATGTTTTTTTATTCATTAAAATTAAGTTTTTATCGTTCAATTAATGCATTTTTTTTCATAAAAATGTTTATTTGTTTAAAATAATGTTTTCTGATTAAGATTATACTGGAAAAGTAAAAATATTTATTTAATTTAAATATTTTTCTCTAGATTTAAATTAAAAATTATTTTATTTAATTTAAAGATGTTTAAAATATTTTATAATAGCAAGTAAATTTTTTATATTGATTAAAAATTTGTAACATTTATATTAATGTTTAAAAAAAAATCGATTCGTTTCTGAAAAATATCTTGTTAAATTTTTCATCAAAAATTTAAAAAAATTGTAAAATATTTTTTTCCAGCGGGTTCAAACTGCCAATGGCTTCCAACGTGTCTATCTGCCTGGGGTATTTCATCATGCAGTGGTAGTTGGCGGCCGTGGTTAGTTATTATTATTTGGCTAAAATTTTTCAGAAATATTTAAAATAGCGAAAAAAATAATGAAAATGGCGAAAAGAATGTTGAAAAGGTTGAAAAAATTATAAGGGTTTATAACGATTTAGCAGAATTTTATATTAGACTATTAAACCATATAACGAATCAATAGATCTCATCGAGACGCTTGATATTGATTTGGCTTAAGGGAACCAATTTTTAAATTAGTTTTGATCAAAAAAAAACCCGAAAGAAATGCAAATGTGAGCGTTTTAGACTTCTAATAAATCAGAAACTCGTTTTAGACTCTATAAACCTTATACCATTTTGTAGATCTCATCAGGATGCATCGAATGGTATATAAATTGTTATGGTTTGGCTTAAAATTAAGGTGTTTTAAACCAAAGAAAAAAAATGGTTTGAACGGTTTAATACCCTCAAATTTTGAACCAAAACCAGTCATTTTATATACCATTCGATGCGTATCGATGAGATCTACAAAATGGTATAAGATTTGTAAAGTCTAAAACCGGTTCCTGATTTATTTGAAGTAGAAAACATCCACATTTGCACTATTGAGGAATCACCCACATTTGCACTGCCCCTGGTCTATTGAGGAATTGACCCCGTACGGTTCAAACTATTTATAACCTTAATTTTTGGTCAAACTAAAATTATATGTAAATCGACACATTTTTATCGGTTGGATATATTGTTTGTGGGTCTAGGACTGATAAATTATAATCTTTTTACGAGTTTAAGCATTCTGTCCGTCATTTTCAATAATTTTTTCGCAAAATTAAATAGTATTCAAATATCATCTTTTTTATAATTTTTTTTATTTATTTAAAGAGTATGGATTCGGAAGAGAGGGCGTCACTACAATCGATCCTGGGACTTATTATGCGCCCAACTATTGGAAAATCCAGTTGGTTTTTTATTAGAAAAAAATTTAAAATTAAATTTATCATATTTGTTCTTTTAATTCTCCATTTTATAATTATATTTTCTTTATTAATGATTGGAAAATGATTATAAGTGAGGAATAATTTTAATAATAATATAACCAAGGATTATATTCTAAGTAAAAAGCTATCGAAAATTTGATAAATATAGTTTAATAAACAATATACAGCCGATCAATTCCATAGATTTCCGGCTGATTTTAAAAATACTCAAGATGATTTCTAACTAGCCAATTTTGGAAAAAATAAAAATAAAATTATATAAAATTGACTTAAAATTCTAATAAAATTTAAATGTAATACTTAATGATTAAATTATTATTAATTGATGGCATTTTAAATTTTATAAAAGACATTTTTACTATCAGTTATCATGCGAATTTTAAAAATAAAAACATATTTAAATATTTTTTTATTTTTTACAATTACCAAAATTTTTAATTAATTATTTTAATTTTTCCAAAATAGGCCAAGATTTAAGTTATTAAATTTTAATATTTACAAAATCGTTTTTTAATTATTTGAGAAATTTCGGTTATTGAAATTTAGAATAACGCTGCTATTTTATGATGGCCAAATAGGTGCTTTCGCATTAGTTAAAAAATGATAAAAATGCAAATTGTTAAGTTAGATAAATAAAAAGAAAAATTGGATATCTATACAATATTCCTAATAAGTTATAAAATAACTATTCTCAAGCAGGGATGGGCTCGATGGCTCAAAATAAAAAATCGAAATTTCGGAGGGTCAAAAAAATTTTCGAAATCGAAAAACGAAATTTCGGAAGGCTAAAATTTTTCGGAACCGAAAAACGAAATTTCGATGCCAAAAATGACCGAAAATCGACATCGAAACGAAAAAATCGAAAAATTTTTTTTCATAAATCAAGGGCCTGAATAAAAAATTTTCAAATTTAGACAAATGATATCAAAAATTCAAATTTTGGGGTAAAAATTCAGATATTTTGAAATTAAAAATGATATTAGTTAACTCCCATATTTTTAAGATTTTAATTTTTGCTTTATAAGAGAATTTTAAGGAAAAAATAACCCGATAGGCAAAATTTTGAATCAAAAATGGATTTTTGGGGTAAAATTTGAACCATAATTTAGTCATGGCAGGGAAAGTAAAAAATGGCCGCGCAGCGAAAAATTAGACTCAAAAATTGCCGCGAAATGAAAAATTAGGTTTTTAAGCAATAAAATTCATTTTATATATTTCAATCGATTTTTTTCGATTTTTAGCCAAATTTTTTCGAAACCGAAAAACGAAATTTCGATGGGTCAAAAAATTTTTCGAAACCGAAAAACGAAATTTCGATGCCAAAAATGACCGAAAATCGACATAGAAACGAAAAAATCGAAACATCGAACCCATCCTGTTCTCAAGTGATAATCAGATAAAATTGACATTCCATGGATGTAAAAATTCGTGCCATCGATATAGAGCCAGCCAGGGAAAGATGCCCTCGAAAAATTATCATTCCAATAATGAAAATGAATTGTCATATGGTTCCAAACACATCTTAGACATTTGGATCTATATTGGCTTATTTAATTTTGCCATGGCTTTCAGAATTTGCTCTGGCTATACTAATTTTCTCATCAGTAAAGTCATTGCTTTTACATCGAGGTCATGGATTTTTACATCGATGGAATGGCTAATTTTTTTTACCTTATTATCCTTTGAAGATAACTATTTTGCAACTTAGGAATATTGTTAGATATAGATACCCAATTATGCGTTTTATTTATCTAGCGCTACAATTTTACATTATTTATCCAATGAACACCTACAAATCATTGATTAATTTATTTGTCTAAGTGAATATTTACTAAAAAAATCCAATAAACGTAATTAGTTACCATAGATTTTTGGTCAAATTTTGGTTAAAACCATCAAATAATAATAACATTTGGATTATCATTTTATAACTTATTTATTTCAATTAACTACTATAAAAACCACAAGGCCGTGTCTAAATTTTTTATAGAATTTTTTAACGCATTTTACAATGTTTTTTTTTTAAATAAATTTTCTGTTTTTTCTATAACAATGAATTTTTTCTTTCTTTAGCTAATAAGTTTATAATTGGGATAACTTAATTATGAATGAAGAATTAAAAGAACATATACAATGTCAAACGAATTTTGATGTTATGAATTTTGTGCACTTTATTAAATTTAGAAATGATTAATAAATATATCCTAATCAAATTTAGCTAAAAAAAGATTAAATTGAATTAAATTATTTTAATTTTTGATGATAAGACAGTGCACAAAATTCGGATAATTTATTAAATTGGGGATATATTTATTTGCTGAAAAAAAACTTAAAATGCAGAAAAAATTTTGATGATTCAAATAATTTTGCTATCAAAATTAATAGATCTCGTCAATACGCATCATTTGAATATGTTTTTGGCATCAGTTTTAAACTTTTCTAACTTAGTTTTGAACCAAGATTGCTTTAAATTATTTAATTTGCCTCTAATTTTGATGAAATAATTAGAAATTATATAACAATCGAGGCATTTTGACGAGATCTATCCAATTTTATGCTTCTTATAAATGTACTAAATATTATAATTATTTCGGTATTATGCAATCTTTTTTTTGTAATTCTAATGATTTTTTCGGCAAATTAAATATTATAATTTTTTAATCCGCTTTATCTTTAATTTTTCATCATTTCCCATTAATTTATAGTCGATACACGGCCCTTCCGCAAGGATTTCAAGTTGGAGTCACCCGTCGTGTGATGCGCAATATCGTTCGATTTTTGGAGGACGAAGGCTTTGTCCTGGGGCAATATTGCGTCTTACACCGAAATTGCCTGAGTTTCGTCCAACGCGTCGTCCAGGAAATAATGCGCCGCCGTGCCCATCAAATAATTCCTCTGGAAGCCTTGCCCCCAATGTTGGCCCAGTATCCAATTTGGCTTATCCAGCCTTTTCTGAATGCCATAAACATCAACCATGACGACCCCGGTCATCCGTGCCCTCTGCTCTCATGAATATTTCATTTCTTTTTTTGACTCGGGGCAATGTTCCCTTGTCTTTCTTCCCTTTTCTTTCAATTTATATTCATTCAAATTTTTTTTGACTCGGGGCAATGTTCCCTTGTCTTTCTTCCTTTACCTTGTCTTCAAATTTAAATTCATTTTCAATTTCCAAAAATATTGACTCGGGGCAATGTTCCCTTGTCTTCTAGTTAAAATTCTTTTTCGGTTTCCCAAAATTTTGACTCGGGGCAATGTTCCCTTGTCTTCATATATTCTTTTTTTTTTCTGATTCGCTCTAAAATTTTAAATTTCATTCAAAACATTATCTATTCTTATTGCTTATTTTGTATCCCAGATATACACCAAAACAATTTTTTCTTTCATATGAAAATTGTCACAAATTGCTTATTACATTAGTAGATAAATATTTAAATAATTTCGTTTTTCTTACCTTATTTAATTGCTCCATATTCAATTAAGAATGCAAATTTTATTTAGAGTAACAGCCTTTAGAATGAATTCCATTTGAAGAAAATAAAATCATTTAATGACATACGTAGTAAATATCCGTAAAATTTTAGATATTTATTGCAATTTATTTTTAATACAAAATCTTAATTTTTAGTATTATAGAACTGAAATTTTGGTAAATAGTATTTAATATTTTAAAGAGATTTAAAAGATAAAATTAGAACTTATTTAAAAATTGTAATTGGCGTATGTATTTAGTATTATTTAAATTTCATTTAGTTCAATTTTAAAAATGGATCTAGTGAGAGCGTTAAACCCCAAAGTCATTTTAAAATCAATTTGATCATTTACCTCAATCAATTTCTGTCATATCCAAATTGAGTAATTCTTGGGCAAGGCTGGTTCAATTATTGCAAAATGATTCAAAATTTTAAATGCGAGAAACCATTAGAAAAAAAGACAAATCTGAAAAAGAATTAAAATTATAATTCTTTGTTTAATATTTTTGAACATAATTATTCTAATTTTTACATAGTATAAAAAATGTATATAAAAAGATGATAAGAAATTTTAATTTGGGTTATTTTAAAAGATTTTCCTTGGGAATGCATGTTTTGGCCAATCATTTAGGCTTTTGGCAAATCCAAATATCCTTGATGATTTTTTGCAAATTTTCCTTCGAATATTTAAATTGCTGAAAAAATCTCGACGGCCAGAGATTGAATCAAAGAAAAATTAGCTTAATTTTATTGAAATTATTCTAAAATAATTATTTTGGATTTCGTATGAATATGATGAAGTGGGAAATATTTGTGCAGAATTCTTTCAAAAAAAATAACAAAATTCCCTCAAATCTCCAATTCCCATTTGTGATTGGAGAAATTTCTAAATGCCCTAGGGAAATTTTCCCAACAATTTATTTTTTTAATCTTCTTCATTTTTGGGCATTGACAATGGAGTAACGATAATGAGCCAAAGATCCATTTATAGTCTAATTTTCTGCTTTCCCCTTCATCTCCCCTTCTCATTTTTTTATTCAAGTTATTAAAATGACCATTTTTCCTTTCATTTTGATAAGGGCAAACTTAATTCGAATCTTTTGCCGGAAGTAATTTCACCAAATATTTTTTTAATTCCAATTCAATCATATTCTCACCCACTTCGCATTTTTATCAAAAATTACTTAATTGATCCATTTATATTGTACTAAATGGGTTGACGAACGCCATTGTTCGATTTCAGAAAAAATCCCAGCAGTATCAGCTTTGTATTTATTTTGGCTTTGGCCAATAATTAATCAGTCAATGGATGTGATTGTGAATTGCAAATGCAAATTTTATTATTTTTTATACATTAATTTCTCTAGGCCAAAATGAAAATTTCCAATTATTTAGATAAAAGGAATTTTCCCACAGATGAAGATAATTTGAATAATTCAATTTCTCTAATTAATAATGATAGAGAAGTGGCACTTATCGGTTATCCCGGGCCAGATTTCGAAATTTTTTTTTTGAAATTTATATTCTATTTACTCATATTCGATTGTAAAAGGATGAAAAAAACATATTTTTGGTGATTAATATTGAAAATTTTTTAGGATAACTTAAAGTAATTTTTAGAGGAAGTAGAAAAAATCTGGTCCAGCTCCAGGAAACCGATAAGTATCGGGAAACTTGACTATACTCAATTTCATAAATTTAAATTGAAGCCATTCTTTAGGCCATAAAATGATAGTAATTTATCCCGAAAATTAAAAGTATTGTTAAGTTATGGCTTTAATCAAAAAAATTAATTTTCATAAAATCATATTTCTTATGCTATATTTTTTTTATAAAATTTGAATTTTCATGATTTTCCAAAATTTATATAAAAGTAGTATGACAAATTTTGATTAAATATTAATTGATTTTTTATTTTTCAAAATATTCTCTCAGAAATATTATTTCACAGAATATGCTCCACTTGAGCTTGTCGGTCTATAAATTCCTGCTGTGATTTTATTAGCCTTTATATTCATATAATAATGAAATCAATTCTGATCTGAGAAAAACAAAATCCTTTATTCAAATTAGTGAATTCATCAAAAATAAATTTAGTTCGAAAAAAAATCAATTTTTATTTTCCAATTTATTTCAAAAGTTGTCCGAATTCCTTAAAGCTCCATTCTCCTCTTCGAAATATCATGCGAATTGCATTTCCATGGCGGAATAATGATGCAGCAGGGAAAAGTTTGAGAGTGGTAAATTTTTGCGGCAGTTCAACCTTTCCTGAATTTATACAATTTTAATTGCAATTATTTTTTAAAACAATTTTAATTAATAAATCTCTCATTAATTTCTAATAATTATTTTACCTACCCAATAATTTGCCATTCAAAGTGCCAAAACATTTTGTTGATGAATTTGCAGGGTAATGAATTATGCCAATGCCAATCACATTTCGTTCTTTAAGTGTTGTGGCATCTCCAAGTTTGGTAATGGATCCATCAATAAAAAATTTTCCACTGAGATCAATTCCAAAAGTATTTTGGACTTTTCCAACCCATTTGCTGCAGCCTTCCAAATGAAATTCTTCGCCAAAAAATCCCATTTTTATGTCCCCATCCCTAAAAATAGATAAAAATATAAATATTTATTTGTTTTTTTGAGTAAAATAAAATGTCGAAAAAAATTTTTATTCCTAAACCCATAAGTCATATATACTCAATTATGTTTATCAATTATGTTTATTTTCTTGACTATTCCGAAACTAATATTAAAATATTATAAATCGAAATATAAAAATTTGTTTTAATGACAAATTTTGACCATACTATAATGAACAATTAAATTCTAATCAATGCGATTTAGTAAATTCTATGCGATGTTATATTTTGTAAAATTTTAGAAAATTTTTAAATTATCTTATTAATTTTTCTATTATAATTTTAATATATATATTTCAATATATCAAAAATTACTTTTTAATTTTGAGAATTTCCACTTCAAAATAGAACCGAATTGTCGGATTTTTGGCATCCACATCATCTAATGTTGGAATTGAAGGAGTGGCCACTACAGAATTCCATCCTAAAAATATTATATTAAAAACTTGATTCAATTTTTTATGTATTACCGTCCACTTTTGGATTGTAAAGTTCGGCGATGAGTCCTTCCTCTGAAATGGTCATTTTTGGCCCACAATTTGCTGCATTCAATTTGTATTCATTCGAATCGTATTTGACCAAATCAATTCCATCATCAATCTGTTCAAAAACAATTGTTTGATAGATTATTCCATGCCCAAATAAAAATGAATCGGAATGGTTCAGTTGTTGAAAATTTGAGAATGAAAAGAAAAAAAAACTAATAATAAGTCATTATTCATTAATGGGTCATGTATAATATTAATTATGCTATAGTGTTTTTTTACTTTATTTAAAAAAATTTGAAATATTTATTTTCTAAAATTTATTTATTATAAAAATCAATGTTTTAAAAAATTATGTTGCCTACTTTTCGAAATTTTGAAAGACCATTTTGCTCTCTCCAAGCAACTAAATTGCATTCCTTGTCCAACAATTCGACATTAATTTCTTCTCCTGTAGGCCAGCATAAATTTTCTTTCATGACAATGTTCGATGGCGGATTATTTTCTTCGCCATAATTATAGGACCAAACCTAATAAAAATTTGGTGAATATTTAAATCCTCTCAATTTTCCAATCACTGACTGTAATTGATTTATTTGCCTGGATTTTTGCAGTTTTATTAAATATCCAAATGAGTTCACGATCGGCAGTGGATATAAGTCTCCAAGCCGCGATGGAAATGTCCTCGTCCGATTTGTTGGTGATTTTGATGAATTTTCCGTCAGTGTCCACTTCATCCAGAAACAAATCGCCGGCAAAATCACTTTTCTAAAAAGAAACGAAAAATTAATAATAAATGAAAAGAGTGTGTTTATTTTTTTATTCTAAAAATTTTAAAAAAGTGGAGCTTTTTCTATAGATTAAATAAGAAATTACTCTTAAATGATATCTATTAATTGATAAAAATTTTGAAAATAAATGAAATTTTTTTAATCTTAAAGAATTGATTGATTATTGTCTAAATTACTTTTTTATTAATCAGAATTGGCATTTAGTAAATAAAATGGAGCTCATCATTTCCAGTTTTTTGGTCAGATTTTCTCAAATTTAAAGGCCAATTTAATTTTTTTCATTATTTGATAATTTAATTCAGACTTTCAGTGGTTGAATCTGCTTACTTTTATTTTGTAATCAATATAGATAACAGTAAATGATTTAATTTATTATGGAATTTTGTCGTCAAAGATTTTTAAAATTTCAATTAATCTTTTATTTGTAATTTGGAAGAAGACTAAAATCTAATTTTTTTAAAAAATACTAAATTTTAGCAAAAAAATGAAAAAGGGAGAGAGGAGAGACCCATGATATTATTTTTGGCGAAAATTTTTGTTTATTGCTATATTGGCCTAGTATGACAAGTTGAATCAAATATTGCCTTTAGAAAATATTTGTTAAACGCAATTATTTTTAATATTTTTGAATAAATTAGCATCAACCGACTCATTTTTATCGATTTAGCTACTATTTTTAGCCAAATAAAATTTTCGTCTTTGATTTCTTTTGCATTTTCATAATAAAAATTGGGATTTTTTTATAAAAATAAATTTTGGATAAGGAATCTTAAAATTTGGAAAAACCCAATTATGTCACCTTCATTGATTTTCGCTTTGCATTAAATCCTTTTCCAAATTCTTCAATTTTTCGGTCCTTTTCCGCCATTTCCTTCTTCAATTTTTCAATTTCTGCATTCTTCTCAGCATTTTCCTTCTTCAATTCTTCCATTTCAATAATAAAGCAATAATTGTATTAAGTAATAAAATTGTTTTTTATATCTGTTAAAAGTAAAGTAATATAGCAAATTAATTGAATCGAAAAAAAAGAATGAATGTAATGGAATAAAATAAAGACTCTTAATAAGCAAAAATTTTTATGGGAGGATTAGAAGAGGAAATAACCAAATGTGAATTTTAATTTCATTTGTAATAAGAAAAATATTTTTACCATAACATATTTTAGAAAAGCATTATATAGTGATGTTAAATTTAAAATGTTAAATATATTCTCAATTTCAAATTTCAAGCGATTGATTTGGGTGGGAAAAGATTAGAAATTGCTTAATATATTAGATTTAATGGACCATTCGTTGGTCAAAATTTAAAAATGATCGTTCGCTGTGCTTTGTGTTGATTGCCGAGTGCCGGCCGAAAATGCCGATATTGACTGCTCAAAAAATTATGGAGGATTAACTTCCCACAATTCTCCCTTCACCGTCTAATCTTCATATTTTTGGAATGGAAATGAAGATGGAAAATGGATAAATAATAAGAAGGAATGAGAAACTGACAGACATTTCATTGGAGAATATTCCCCCAGTGCCTTTCAATTCAAAGACAATTTTGCCCTATGCAATATTTTTCCATTGATTTATTTTTCCCCGGGCTATGCTAGCAAAAAATGCAAATTTTCTCAGTCCCAAAACAAAATCGATATGAATGGACCATCGACCAAAGTTAAAGTTCGACATTAAATTTTAACAAAAATATTGGATAATTTTGGAAATTATTATTTCGGTTTTAGAGCTAAAAAATGAACCATAAAAATTAACTACAAATGGATAATTAAATTGTTTCAAAAAAATCAAATCGTTAAAGTCGCAAGCTAATAAATATTTATTTGCCAATTTTATAGAGAAACGAAAAAAAAATTCACAATTGTTATAATTTCAATTCAATTTTTATTTTATGATTTTTTTAATCGAAACCAAATATCTTTTTTATGCCTATTTATAATTAATTTGTTGATAAACATTGCAAATAATTCACAATTAAAATTTAGATGAATGCTAAAGTGAATTAGTTAAAAATTTCAACCTATAAATTTATTTTAAACACATTTTGATAAAAAAAAATAAAAATTTTGAAAAGCTAAAAAATTTGGGATTGACAATTGAACAGAATATATAAATAACTTTAAATAAAAAGAAATAATTAAATTGATGCATTCCAATGGGATATAGTTTTATTCATTTTATTTTTAGAAATTTGGAAAATATGCATAATTATTAAATTTATTTTTATTTTATTCATGATTTTCAGCAATTTTCCTTCATTTTAAAAAAAAAATTTCATGTTCATTTATTTTGGCCGGCAAATTTTTGTCTCAGCAATTGGCACTTTTCTCCAGAGCCCAACATCATATGGGTTTGACAAAACCATAGAGGTGCCTTTCAATCGCACCTAAATTAATTTTTACCGTTAATTTCTTTTGAAATATTAATTCTAGGATATTCCACAGAATTAAATTAAAATTGCGAAAACTAAATCCTTATGTTTAATTAGCCGAATTTGGGGTATACATTATTTCTACATTCATTCTCCATTCATTTTGATTGATATCAAAATGCTTATTTTTAGAAATAATTGCAGAGAAATTCAATGGCAATAAAAAAATTATTTTATGAAATTTTCATCATTCATTTTTTTCCTAATTAATGTATTCAAACAAAACAAATAGAAATTATTTTTGAATTTAAAATTAATATACACATGTAAAATTTATTTGATTGACCACAATTTTCTTCAATGTAATCCTGCATTAAATTTATAATCAATAAATATAAAGTTTACATCAATTGTCGATAGATCATGCCATCGTCACGGGAACAACTGCCCTGTTGAAGAGGACAATCACATGTGGCACATTTGAAACAACGCTTGTGCACTTAATTTGAAGGAATAAAATGTGATGTAATAAAAACATAATTTTTAATATATTATTGAAAATAAAACAATTTAATTCCTAAAATTGTTAATTTGATTTTTTATTTTGAAATTTAATTAGATGTGCTTAATTTAAGAATTTTTCGTAAAATGATATAGGAGATAATTATTATAATAAAAATTCAACTTTTTAAATAATTTTAAATATTTTCATTTTTTAATGTTCAGCTTTGTTTGGAATTTCCATTTTATATATTTAACTAAAAGAAAATCCTATAACATTTTGAATATTAAAATTTTATGAGATCAGCAGAAAATAATTATTTTTTAAATCTTGCATACCCTTTTTAATTTTTATTTTTCAACTTTTTCTTCAATGATTTATAAATTTTATTAATTTATGGTTGAGAAAATGACAAAGAATTTTCTTTTTAATTGCTCATACATTTTTATAATTTATTAAGAATTATTTATAAAATTTTATTTTCATCTCCAAATTTGAATCAATAAATTCAAAATCAAAATTTATAAAAATAAAATTAAAAATTCTACATAATAAAAATTAGATGCTAATATTAATTTCAGTATATTTTTAATTCAAACTTGTAAAGGCGTCAAACACTTCAATCCATGTATGGCAAACATAACAAAATTTCTTCTGAGGCCCAGTTCCGAACATTTTTCTTGAATTGAAAAATAATTAAATATATAAAAGTGATAAAAAATAAAACTGAGAATAGTGAAGAAATTTAGTTTAATTCAGAATAAATTTGGAAAATAATCGAATTTAAGGTCAAATTTTTAGCAAAAAATTAAATGAATAATTAAAACATTTTTCTGGATTTTGTAAAGCTAAATTGGAATTGACGTTTATTTAAAGTGATTAATATTGAATTTTCCATTGATTCTAATATAATTATTCGAATTCGATGTTCTGCTAAAATGACAACTGTCGCTTTTCACTAATATTTATAACACACCAATTGAATGTTGACTTTTTAAAACAGAATTGTCGAATTTTTATCGATTAAATCAAAAGTTAATTTTCCGTTCAAAATTTTTAATTTTTCAAAAAACAAAGAAATTTGTGCGTTTTAAATTCATATTTATACTTGTATTCGCGAATATTTAAGAAAAAATTGCAACCCATAAACTTGTTTCAATATTATTTTAAAAAATGCAACGATTTTTTGAATAAACACAAAAAAGAATTGAATTCCGATTCCGACTACACCTCGAAATTATTAGAAAATTATTTTAAATTATTAAAATTCAAAATTTTATTAAATTAATTTTTGATTTTTCAGTCAAAAAGGAAATGAATTTTGGCCTGAGTTATGGACCTAAGGATTTTAAAATGCCGAATTGTGTGGTTTGTGGCCGAGAGGTTCAGGCAAAAGAAAAAGTGCTGATCGAAAGAAGAACATGTAACACTTTTTTAAAATAAAATTAGGACTGTAATTAAATAATTTTAAAAATTATTAGAAGAAATAATTATGCAAATAAAAATTTGCGGTTCTATTTGAAATTTGTAACACATAATATTCTATTAAATTTTTAATAATAATTTCAAATTATAAATAAATTAAGAAATAAAAAAAATTATTCAATACGATTAAAGAATAAAAAAATAAATAAATATAAAAATGGAAAGATAAGTTTAAATAAACAAATTTTAAAAACCGAGCAAAATGATTACATACAAATTATTGATTGACCATAAATGAAAAAAATAAAATCTAGAAAATTTTAAACGTTTCTTGCCGTCGAATTGACCCATTTAAATTTTTAGTGCATTTTGGTTGCTTCAAATGTGCAATTTGCGGCATCCAATTGGAGCAAGGTGGATGTGCAATGGATGAGCATTTGTCCCGTTTTGGGCCAACTTGGTTCTGCCTAAATCATCAGTGAGTTCAATCAAAATATTTAATTAATTTATTTTTTTTATTCTCCAATTATTCGTATTATTAAAATCACAAGCCGATGTGTTTACATAAATTTATTTTCTAAATTCTTATTTGTAAAATATTAAAAATTATGCGTTATATTTTACCTACAAACATTAAAAATTTTTGGAATTCAAAATAAAAAAAATGTTAATAATTTTAAATTAATATTTTTTTTTTATAAATTTATTTTATTATGTTATTCGCTAGGCATTGATTTTCTGCTTAATTAATTCCTACTATTAATAAGAGATTTTTAAATTAAAAAATTTATGAGTTTAAAAAATAATGTCAAAAATTTATTTGTATTAATTTGAAATGAAAATATTTATTAATATCCTATTCAAGTAAATTTTTCTTATTAATAATTTTAAATTTGAAGTATGTATTCATAAATAATAAAAGTTTTAATTTTGCTCCATTTTTAGTTTGCTTCCACCCAAACAAAAAGAGGAAATTCTGGCAAAACGAGGTTACAAATGGCGTGATGGTGTAAAACCGCCAGTGGGAAGCACAAAGAAATGAAAAATGAAAGGAAAATGACGAGAATAATATATGGAAATTTTTTTGAAATTTATAGATTTTTAGAGCATAAAATTTCAAATGATTAATTATTAGAATTTAAAATTTCAATTATAAATAAAAAATTGTTAAACTTATAAAATTTTTTACTTAATTATTTATTTAAAGGGCAATAAATTAATGCTAAAATAATTTACCAAGAGTTTCAAGCTCTCAAATATTTATCAAAAAAAAATAAAAATTTATATAACAAATAAAAAGATAAATTAAATCAAAATTTTAAAATTTTATTTATAAATTATGAAATAATTTTACATTTTATTCCTTTAGAAAATCAACATTCAACGAAAATCATATATATGAAATTAAATCTGAATTAAATTGAAAATATTTCGTAAGAAATTTGTAAGTCTCTAGGATGGAAAGCCTAATTGATACTTCTTGTTCCAGTTGTTAACAATTTAGATAAAATTTTAGACTTCAATAATTTAACTAAATAATTTTGAGTTGAAAATAAACTTTTGAAAAAAAATTAAAAATTATTTAGAAAATTAATGAAATTTGTTTAAGAAAATCCGCGGAGATTTTTCCCAAAAACTCTATTTTACATCACATAAAAACGCCCGGATTTCATTTGGATGTTCTATTTCTCCATCAGTGATCTAATAAGCCATTTGTACCAAATCTCTCTCGATCTCAAGTCTCAACTACATCCCCTACAATTTTTTTTCTCTATTATAATTTCTTTACCAATATTTATCATTCATCCATCTTCTCTATTTTCGGTATTGACATTCTCTCAAATTCCACTACATCTACTACATTTTTCTCTATTTTCCTTTTTATTCCAATATTTTCCTCAAATATTTTCTCGAATGAAAAATTTAGCCGTGATTTAGTTCATCCCTCAATTTCCCTCTTAAGTTAGTGAAGCGGGCGACGCATTGCTGGCATTTTCTTCTCTAATTTAGAGAGAAGAAGCCTTTTTAGGCCCAAAATGCGCTGCGTACGAGATTTGTAAGGGTCGATTGCGGCCACGCCAGCGACCCGATTTAATCGATGGAGGGCTTCTCCCTCCAATGCTGGGCACAGGCCTTTACTTCTCCGGATCCCAAACCCTTCCTGGGCCCGTCCATCCTTTCCTGGGGTTTTTTCCTATAGCGCGCGGCCAATCCCCTTTTATAATAAAAAAATTACAACAATAATATCTAAATCCGCTAAAAACAATAAATAATCCGCCATTATGCACTACAATGGCTTATAAAAAATAATTTAAATTTATGCCCTTTATTTTTTGTCCAATTTAATAGATGAATTTCTCTTTTCCTTGATTCTCCTACCCAGATTCTTTTTCCCTAGACCATGGTTTTTTCTCTCTGAATTTTGTATGCGCCATCTCGATTTTCATTAAAATATACAAGAATATTCATTAATTTTTCCTTTGTCCATTTGTTCTATGCCAATAAAAAAATTCACCATTATAAATTAAAATTGCAGAAAAAAATTAAAAGCTATTTTTATTGCCAAATTAGATGGGATTGTGGTCGTCGTACCCTTTTTCCTACTTGGTTTTCCCTTTACTTACTTAGGTCTTTACTTTCCCACGGCTTGTGGCCAACCCCTCCCAACCCCTCCCCAAAACAAAACTACAACCAAAATTAATCAATTCATTCCGTTTTCCTCTACCACAATTACTTTTTTCACTTTATTCCCTTAATGAAATTAATAAATCCAGAATTATTGTTTAATTAAATTTTTATTATTTTTAATTTCATTAAATTTGTCTTCCTTCATGTTTCGATTTAAATTATTAAATTTTTCATTTTTCCGTTTAACTAATATGCAAATAGTATAAATTTATTTTATGAGATTCAAAAAATTACACATTAAAAATTATTTTGCTTAAATTTTTTTATGTTTTTTCCCCAAAAATCTCTTTCAGCTTTCAATCGATAAATTCACTGGATTTTGATTTGTCCACACCCTTATTATAACAATTTGGCCACCAATTCCCGAACCCCCTTCTCCGATATTCCCAATTCCCTCATAATCCCATTCCTTTCATCATTCTACCCCGTTCCCTTCATAATAGCCAACATTGTCCACACCCCGACAATATTCCCTTCCATTGGAACAGCGATTCACAAAATGAGGCAAATCCCTCTTTGATTGGCTTTTTGGCCAATTCTATTCCAGCGGTCCACCTTCCCCCAATTCCATTCGCCTTCATCCATTGATTCTGGACCAATCTACGCCAAATCCATTGATTCTGGACCAATCCCCAGCTTCATCTGCCGTAGCCATCACTGAATTTCTCCGAACTCATCAATAGACTCACTCAATTCCATTTATTGAGCTTGGAGGCAATCAAACGAAAGGCAAATTCTTGCTGCTGGCCAATTTTGACCCTTTTATTGATTTAATCCAATTCCAATCGCGTCCATTTTCCCCAATTTCCATTCTATTCTCAACCATTTATTGTAATATTCCCCAATTTCATCGGGCGAAACTCTTCTCGAATTCATCAAAACCAATCCCCCATACAAATACCCACCCTTCCATTTGGCCAAAAGCCATTCAATGCCCGATGCCAATCCTTGTTTGTTGGCCAATTTGGCCATCCAATTCGAATTCCAATTTATCAAGCAAATCGTACATTCTATCCCTACCCCCATCTCCCCTTATTCTCATCAGGTAAATCAAAAATCCAAAAATATGAAGGTGTGTGTCTCAATTTGGGAATCGGGGGATCGATGTGAAGGCAGCAAATTCACACAAATTCCTCAATATTTGGCCATTCCTTCAACTTCGTTTACACCATTTTCACAAATTCCCGAATTTTCATTTTCCATTAAAATCCCTTTCATAATTTTTTAAATTTAATATTCATTCCTATTAAAAAGTCGTTGTTTTGGCGGATTTTCTCTTTTTATCATCATTTTTAATGTTTGACTCTGAGACCGGAATAATATTCCATTAGATTCGGGATTATTAGAATACTTGAAACCTGAATTCAGTTTAATAAACCAAATAAGACATTTTTAGTAGTTTTATTCAAGAAAATCCAACAATATTATTTAAAGTTTGGATACATTTTTCCAGTTTTCATCATGGTTTTAAACTCCAACAAATTTTAAAAACAAATTTTAATGAGTTTTATTTTTAAAAAATACTCTTTTCTTTACTTAATAGGTTTCAATTAACTTTAAATTTTCATCATTTCTCCCTGTTAAAATTAAGTTTAAAAATTGTTTTTTTCATATTTAAATTTTGAAAGCACTAAAATTCGCTTGTTAATTTTACAAAAATTAAAATAATTATATCAGAGTTTTTTTGAAGAGGAGACTGACTGCCTAAGAAGTCTTCTTTTAAATTTTTAAATCAAATCCTTAATTCATTTTAAAAAAGATTGCAAGACATATTCGGGAGTGCGACAATTCGCCAGTGCGACAACTCGACAACGATTTAGTTGTCGCTTGTCGCAAAAGATAATTATTTAGGGGTTTTCAATGATGGGTAATTCGAATATCGTATTAATTTTCAATAGAATAATTTTTAAAAATGATCCTAAATGCCAAACCGATATGAACCAATAGTAGTTTAGTTAATTATATTATTGAAAAATTATAAGATATTCAGATTTCTCCCAACATTGAAAGCCCTTAAAATATATATATCCCTTCCGACAATTAAATCACTGCCGGCGAATTGTTGCAATGCACAATTGTCATGGAAACATAAAAATGATTTCTCTTTATCAAAACAATTTTATTGATAATTGTAAATTTTTTTTAGAAAAAATGCCCAACTTCCAGCGAGATGAATTTTATTACCATCAATTAACATTAAAAATATTTATCTTAATTATTCTACAAAATTTATTGATTGTACATGGTCAGGATTCGGGCCATCATCATCATGGAGGAGGCGGGGGAGGACTATCAAGAGCAACAAGTGAATCCGTAGGGCATAAGTATTGCAAACCACCAAGTAGGAAAATTTATTTAATTTTAAATATTAAAAATTTTTAAATTTTATTTATTAATTTCGTATTATCACATTTTCTGTTCCGACATTTGCAGACGAAACCGTCTGGTGCAAATAGTGGTATTGATGTATTGACATTGTTTTTGGCATATTATTAGGCATAAAATTGGCAATAAAAAATGATATCAAATACATTTGCCAATGTTGAATATTTTTTCATCGAGTTATGGCCAAAAAAACATTTGTTTAATAAAAATTTTGTTTTTATCCGTTTTTTGTCCATAACTCGGAGAATATTCAATATTGGCCAATGTATTTGATATCATTTTCTAACTAATTTAATGCTTAATAATATACCGTCATGAACAATGCCATAGCAGCTTTGCCATTTTCGACACCTCAGATCCTTTTGTCTGCAAATATCGGTTAACCATTAATTTTAGTAAAAATTAATTCAAATAAAAATTATTAATTAAATATAATAAAATTTTTAATAAAAATATTATAATTAAATATTTTAAAGTATTCTTTTTTTCGCAGAATTTAAACCCAAAAATCCGAATTTGCCGCAGCAAGTGCATTTGGCGCTGACAAATAATCCAGGAGAAATGAACATCACATGGATCACATTTCACGATGATTATGGTAAAATTTAAAATCAAATAATTTTTATATTAAAAAATTCTTATTTCTTTATTTTTTAAAATAGTATTATTAATCGATTAATAATTTGTAATTTCATATCCAGTCATTTTTACTTTCCTTAAAAACTAAATTTTAAAGAAAAAAGAAACAAATAATTTTATGAGATACGAATATGATTTCCGAAATAAAAATTTTTAACATTTTCTCATCTCAAATTTTTTATTAATTCCAAAGCTAAGTTCAATTTATAAAAAAAAATTAAGAAATAATATTAAAATCAATAAAAAAAATATGCACTAATAATCATAAATTTTAAAAAATTTGAGAATAAGCAATTAAAAATTTGCTTCCCATAAATAATTTTCAAAAATAGACATAAATAAATTACTGAAATTTCTCATAATCAAAATTTAAGAAGCAACCCGCATAGTCGGTAAATATTAAAATACAAAAAAATTTTTTTAATAAACTAATTAATTTATTCTCAAGAAAATTCCACAAATTTGAGTGGTGTGTACACATTTGTGGAATATTGGAAAATGGAGGGGGATGCAGTTGAGGCAAAAGAATCCAAAAGAATTTTGTTGGCCAAACGAATCCGTCACGAATATTCAGATACGATTGATGTTTGTAAATATTTTAAAATTTATTTAAAAACAATTTCCAGTCTCTTCAATATAATTTTTAAATTTTATAATTAAATATAATTTATGAGATTTTGTTAAAAATAATTGTTCTGGATAAAAACTTAATTAATTTAAATTTTTTTTAACAATTTATTTAAAAATATAAGAAAATCAATTTATTTTCAAAATTACTTTTTTAGATAAAATGTTCAAAAGAAGAAAAACCCAAAAATTGGAATAAAATGACTGCCAATATTCGTTATATTCACACAATCACGTTACAAGAATTGGAAGATAACAAACGATATGGTATGTGAAAATATTATGAAAAAAATTATTGCATTTTTCATTTCAAAATATATGAACTTTTTCTTAGGAATTTTATTAGCTTAAACTGAATTTCGTTTATAAAAATATTTAAATAAAAAATTTATGGGATGCAAAAATCATAAAATCATATTTTTCGAGACTTTATACAAAATGGCGAAATTTATATATTTAAATTATTTTTAATATTTTTTAGACATAATCTTAAAATTATTTTATGACTTTCGGTTCTTTTGTTTGATTTTTTATAATTGTTCCATGAAGAACTTTCTTCGGCATTGTGAAAAATTCTTTTTTAATATACGTACTATAAATTAAAATTTTTATGAGTTATTAAAATTTTTTTGCTTTGAAAACTAATTTTAAATTTTAAAAAATACCTAATTTTAATTACACTCTGGATATAGGTTACAAAGTTGGCTATTGTGTTCCAGCAAAAATCAAAATTGAGGAAACCGGAGAAGAAGAGGAATGTATTTGCATGTCACCTCAAGCAAATCGAGCCTGTCGACTGGAATATCGGAACAAAACTTTCAACTTCAAAATGTTCCCATGGAAAAATCCCGGAAATCAACCTTTCACATTCCTCGTATTTGGTGATTTGGGCTTGCGAAAACCTGATAAATTTCATCCTGACCGAGAAAAGGTAGGCATATTTTTAATTTATTAAAACCATCTAATAATTTAGGAAACATTTTTTAACTATTTTATTAAAAAAAATAAAAGTTTTAAAAAATAGCAAACCATAAAATTTTCCTACTTATAAAATAATATAAAAGAATTTATTTCTTAAAAATTCATACAAACGATGACCGCGAACCAATCAATGCAAAATTTTGAATAAAAATTAAAAGAAATTAATAATTTTATCAAATAATTATTCAAAAATTAGAACAATAAGGTGAAATATTATAAAATAATATTAAATTACTGACATCCATATCAATATTTATAATAAAAACCCATTAAAATATTTATTCATGGATAAAATTAAGATATATTTTTGAGCCATTTAATAAAATGCGAGTGGTAATTCGTAGCAAAAAAAAATGAAAATTACAGAAAAAGTTAAAATTTTACATCTATTTTATTTATTTTTTCCAACATTTTTAGTCCAGTGAAAATAGCAATAAATTTGATTCATTGGCTCCTCAATCCATGCAAGCTCTCGTCGAATTAGTCCATGGACCATGGGAATGGAAAGACGGCAAAAAAGTGCGAAAGACACCGCATCGCATTCTCAAATCACATTTGAACAAAAATAGCAGCGGATTGCAAATGAACGAAATTCAAATGATTTTACACATTGGTATAGAGGAAATTTTAATTAAATTAGTGGAAATATTAAACAATCGAATTTTTTATTTTTGCTTTCCTTTGCATAGAAAAATGCGAAAAAGGCATTTCTTGATAATAATTTAAATTTCAAAAAATTATTTTGGAATTAAAATAAACAGACAAATTTTTTTATCTCATAAAAATTTATCCAGTACAAAATTATAATTGATGATTTTGACAAGCATCGTAAATAATATTCGCAATAAACAATATCAAAAATTGATTAAACAACTATATATATGTGTTACGGCCAAAAGTGGAAATCGGCCAAAACCAGTTTTGGCTAGCCAAAACCAGTTTTGCCCGGCCAAAACCAGTTTTGGCTAGCCAAAACCAGTTTTGGCCGATTTTCAGCCAAAACCAGTTTTGGCCGGCCAAAACCAGTTTTGGCCGATTTCCACTTTTGGCCGTAACATATGTATATTTGAATAAATTGATATAGTCTAGAATGTTGAATTTTGTAATATTAATAAGTGAAAATCATTTGTTGAAATAAAATTTTTTAAGGTGATATTGCCTATGATATGCATGAATGGAGGATGTATGAAGATGGGACAGATGTTTACAATTTGGGCGACAGATTTATGCACATTATTGAGGATGTTGCTGCTTATGTTCCATATATGGTGATTTTAATTTTACATTTTTTTATAATATTTTCTTTAACTCAAATTATTAAGTAAAATGTCAAAAATGATAAAAATTTATATTCGGTAAAATTTATTGGTAGGGTAATAATAATAATTGTGTATGTATTTTTAAGAATGATTTTAATATTGTGATTACTGATTATATATTTAAATTTATTTAATAAATATTTTTTTGGGGATGTTGACTGGGATTATTATTGTAAAATAAAAGACAAATTATCTGGAATAAACTTTTTCGGAAATAAAAAAATTTATGGGTTTAAATTTTAATTTTCACAATTATTTTTTCCTCTATTTTAGTTTTTTATGTTACAATAAGAAAATTTTTCAAGATTATAAAAATAGGGTTTTGCATTCATTTTTAAATGTATTTCCAATTATTAAAATTTCTGGATTATTTTTGATTGATAAATTTAAAAATTAATTTTTTGAAATAATATTAAGGTTGTTGCGGGAAATCATGAGAATGAGGAGAAAAAATCAAAAAGGCCAGATCCGCCTGGAGCCGAAGCACATTTCGACCCTCAATATGAACATTATGAATCCCGTTTTAATATGCCCAGAAATTTCAATGGCCATAACACAAATCAATTTTTTCAGTAAATTTTATAAATTTTTTATTGAAGATTTTTTTTCAATATTTAACGCAATTTAAAATTAAATCTTTAAATGAAATTAATTAAGTAAATTATGAGTTGAAATAATTAATAAAGAATTTCTGATTTTCGAAAACAATAAATATTTTAATTTTGTAGAGATCGTCAATGCCAAAATATAATAATTAAGATTTGAATTTTGGATGCTAAAATATTTTTTAAAAATGGTTAATTTTTAAATACAGAAAAATTATATTTTTTAAACATAAATCACTCTCAAGAGATAGAAAAATATTTTCCTAAAATTTTAAACATATTTATATTTTTATATTATAATTTTATTTTTTATTTATGTCTTTTCTTCTTTCTACTAAAATTTAAAACAAAAAAATTCTTCTTCTAAATAACATAAAATTAGAGAGAAAATTTTATGGGATATAAAAATTATATTTCTCCTTGCAGTCTTCAAACGGGTCCTTTCTGGATTCAATTTGTGAGTACGGAATATTATTTCTCCTATTCCACACCAACTTGGCAATGGATTCCCGATTATAAACGAGTCCAAGAACAATATGATTTCACTGAATACAGTTTAATTGTAAATACTTAAATTTAAAAAAAATATAATAATATAATAATAATTAATAAATGATTATTCTAAGCTTGAAATTTTATTCTTTTATATTAATTCAAAATTTTAATATTAAAATTATAAAACTTAAAAAATTGCATGTTTTATTTAAAATTTATTATAATTTATTCAAAAGTGTACATATTTTTTTAAATTAAATTCAAAAATAAATTATTTAAAATTTATAAAAAAATATAAAAAATTTTTTTCATAAAAATTTTTTGTCCGCAGAAAGCGAATATGAATCGGGACAAATATCCATGGGTAATTGTCGTTCAGCATCGGCCCTTCTATTGCACATCCAAGAATCGGTTCACATGCCGGGACAATAAAACAGTAAAAAAATAGATTTATAAAAATAAAAATTTATTTAATAAAATAATAAAAACGCGTATCAAATTTTTGGATTGAAAAATATCGCTTTACAAATTCATCCATGATGAGTGATGATGATGACCGAGGATATAGATGCATATTTCATTTCCTTCAATCAGAATATGTACATATTATAGAACCAATATTGTCAAAAAATTTCAGAAATAAACAATATTTTTCTATGGTAATTTTAGGATAAACCCATATTGATTTTATTTAACACAATCATTCAAATTCTGCACCATGAATTTTTTGGGATATATAATATATTTAATATCTTTTATAAATTTCGAAGAATGTTTTCATCTGCATTAATTTCTCTATCAATTTTTCCAAATTCTAATATAGTAAAATTATTAGTGAAATAATTTATGGTTTGAAAAAAATTGTTTTTAAATTAATTTAATTCATATTTTATTTATCCTCATCTATGAATTTGCAGCATAAGAATGGCATTCCTGATCCGGATGATGCTTCTCATCTAATTTATGGACTCGAGGAATTATACAACAAATATCATGTGGATTTGGTCATTACCGGCCATGAACATACCTTCGAAATGTTCCCACCCATTCAATTACACAATGAAAAAAATCGGGTAATTCCTTACAAATATTGGTGGCATGCAAGGCGAAATGAAACTCATTGGATGGAGGAGAATGAGGCAGAGGAAAAACATAAAAATTGGCATATGAGAAATGGGGCAACATTAATGAATGGAGGCATAAAATTGCCAATGGCAAAGGAAAAGCCAATCAATATTGATCATGAATTCATCAGTTATATTGTAAATTTAAAAATAATTTTTTATTTAATAGTGAAGACAAAATTGAATTTTATGCTTTTGTCTGAACAAAAATTTAAAAAAACAAGGCTGAATTTTGTTTGGCCAAAAAAATAAAAATATTAAAATCTTTTTAAAATCTTATTTTAAAAAATAATTTTTTCTGAGACATTTCTAATGACTTCTTTGTAATTATTTAAAAATTCAGTAACCTTTTATTTTAAATTACTTGAAAAATTTTATGAGTTCCATAAATAATAGAAATTTTTACTCTTATTTAAGGAATAAAATTTAATTAATTTTTGTTACAGCAAAATTGTTGAATTTAAAAAAAAATATTTATCAGTGCAACAAATATATATTATTTCAATTTTTTAAACTTTTGTTAAGCCTATCAAATTAAAGTAAAAAATTTTCTTTCATCAAAAAATTTTTAGTATAGCAAAATTAAATTTCAGTAAGAACAAATATTACTATTTTATGTTTTAATAATTTTCAGGATCCTGTAGCACCAATAAATTTGATTGTTGGTCGTCCCGGAAATATGGAAGAAATGGAAAAACTCAGCATCGTTGCCCATTTGCAAAGAGTCAAGCAGTAAGTTTCTAATTTTTCATTAATTTGCAAACCATAAAAAAGTTAAGTATAATTATATTAATAAAAAGAGAAAAAATAGGGAATCAAAAAAAAGCAATACAGCGACATCATTCAAAAATAATAATAATATAAAAATTCAAAAATTTAAAACAAAATTCTTATTTAGAATTATTTTTAAGTTTCAATAAAATTAAATTATAATTGCTGCAATTCATAATTGTATAATTCCATATATTTGCAATAAATATATAAAGAGATTTAAGATTAAAAAATAGATGCTTTCAACGGAACCTGAAAATATCTTAAAGCTAAATATCTACTTCTATTATTATGTAAAAATAAGTTAAAATTTTTTAAAAAGATTTATGAAAAATTAGCAAATCAATGTATATTCTTAAATCTTTTTCCCCAAATTATTTTACTAACAAATCAAAAATCAAATTGGTAATATTATTTTAAGAAAATTTGTAACCTATAAAAAATATTAATTAAATATAAACAAATATGGCAATTATAAATAATGAAATTAAAAAATCAATTATTTTATTATTTCAAATTTTATTAAATTAATTTAAAAAAATATCGATGGTCAAAAATATTTTCCTTCATATTTAGATACAATTGGTTCTCGTTTACCTTGGTCCATTATCCGGGCTCAAATGCGGAAATATTTGTGCGTCAAGTGGATCCACAAAATGGTTTTGTGCCCATTGAATTTGCTATCAAGAAAACATTTTCCACCCATGATCGGGAGACAATTTGCAATGCAATTGAGGATGAAGTCGAAGAGAAAAAACTATTTCATATTCATAAAGAACAAAAGAGTTTGTTCTTCATGGAGGACAGTGGATTGATTCATGCCTTTGAGTCATTCACTGCATCCGAGCAATATTTGAGGAAACGAATTCCGGACCCCGAGGAATTCTCCATCCATTTTATGGTATTCAAAAATTTAAAAAATCTTTTCATAAAAATAAATATTATCAAAAAATAATAAAACTAGCTTAAAACTAAAATTTCTTAGGCTGAAATAAATCCAGTTTTAAAGAATTAAGAATTTAGTATTCTTTTTAAATTGGTGCACTAAAAGTAGTGGACAGTAAGTAAATATAATTTCTCCTGCTTTTCCGATAGTTTCGGGCAGTTTCTAATATTTTAAGCCTATGCTCACATCAGCAAGGCAAATGATTTTTGCCGAAATTAACATTAATTAATAAGTAATTTTTTTTGATATTTCGTATTTCCACCTAACTTTTATTAATTGATTAATTTTATTTTATTTCATTTTTGGTATTGAATAAAACATCTAATGTAATAATATTCCAGTAATATTTCGATAAAATTTTTCTAAAGGAAAATAATTTTATGAGTTTCAAATTTATTTATTTTTTTTTTTCAAAAAATCAAATTTAAGTTCTTAAATTTTTTTATCTAATTTAAATAAATCCTTCTATCTATAAATAAATGTTTAATATCTATCTTCCATTTAAAGGAAGAAGAAACATTGACCATTATCGATGTCATAAAAATGGCCAAAAGCGATGGCCGAAATATTGAAAATGTTCAATTTTTAATTAATAAACAAAATGAATCGAAAATCAGGCAGCCCAAAGTGTTCTATGGAAAAACGCCGAAAGTGGTGAAGGAAAGAGCAAACGAAAGGAACCAACAAAATGATCGAATTCGAGAGGAGTTGAAGGCAGCAAGAAAAATTGAGGTAATCAAATATTGAAATATTACTCTCCTTCTATTAAATTTTATTTATAATTATTTCATTTAGTATAATTTTTTAAATTTTTTCTTTTATGTATATTCGTTGTCAACATTTTGTTGGTCTACTTTTATTGTAGTGAAATCAATTTTTTTATGGATTATTGTTCTATAATTTTTTATAGGTTTCAAATAAATTCTAAAATTATTAAATTAATATTCAAAGATTTCAATCTTAATAGTCTGAAATTTTTAATTTATAAATTAATTATATTTTATATTCAACAATCAAATAATTTTATTTCTTAAAGAGGAAAAATTAGTTCCCATTTTGAATTTATTTATTCCTAATAATTATAGGTTATCATTTTCATATTTTTATAAATATATTTTTTATTTTCTTAAAATTATTTTACATTTCGTTCGGAGTGTAATTTGTTAATTTTTAACGGAATATTATTTTGATCCATTTTTAAAATTTTCTTATTTCAAATTTCTATGAGTTTCAAAAATTTTAATTAGAATATTCTTTTTCTTTATATTTAAAAAATTTTTCAATTTTTTATTAAAGGACAAAAAAGAAAGACGAAAGAAAATGCAAGAATTGCGCTCACAAATTCAATTAGCCGAAGAACATGAATTGTTAACGGCTGAGGAATTAAACGAAATTGAAGGGCGTGTGGCAAATAAGGTGAAAAAAGCCAAAGCCGAGAATAAAATAATTATGCAAAATGAAAACAATAAAAAATTCATTGAAGCCAGGGAAATGATGAGCATTAAGGAATTGAAGAAAAAAGAGTTGGAAATGTTGCAAAAGGAAGTGGATTTGGGTGCAAGCGAGAGCAGCAAATTGCGTGCCCTTTTGCATGCATTCAAAATGCAAAAATGGAAAAAGGGCAATGCCCATTATGAATTGTTATTTGCAATAGCCAAAACGGCGGTTTGTAAGATGCAGAAAAGTCGAAGAGGTCAGCATATATTGGAATTGGAATGAATGTTAATTTATTATTTAATAATTTGTTTAAAAATTACTTGCAAAAATTTTAAACCCATAAAATTTTTAATAATGATTAATTTTAATTATAATTTGTAAAGTTTACAAAATATACTTCCAAGCTTCTAATTGAATCAATCAATAAGATTGTAATAAAATTTAAAATTATAAAATATAAAAAAATATTTTTTGTCACAAAAAGTTTATTTAATACCATCTTATTTTTTGGCCATTATAGTTATAAATTTGAAGTTGGGCTCTTTAACAAAATAGAATTCTAAATATAGCCGATTTATCCGTGTATTTAAGCCTCGAAAAATGTCTTTTGACATGATAGAACTTATATAAATTTCTTATTGAAAATGAAGGTCTTTTTATTTTTCTAAACATTTATTAAAATTTTCAGTCTTTTCGAGGAATGAAGAAATTGATGAAAAGCAGAAAATAATCAACAAATTTATTCGTCAACCCAGAACAAAGGTAAATTTGACTTATAAATTTATATATTTTCATAAAAGTAAATAATTATTTATATTCAGAAATTATTCAAGCAATTTGAATATTTACCATTGACGAAATTTATTCAAGTGGAAAAGAAAAAAATAACGAAAGTGACCGAAACACAAGGTGGATTAAAATTTATTTTTTTTTTATAAATTTATTATTTCAAATGAAAATTCCATAAAATTAAATTTAATTTTTCATAAAATTTCAATGCACCAAATTAGGCAAAAATTATTCAAAAAATAATCCTAAATTGTAATGGTATTAAATAATTTAATAGTATTTTTCAAATATTTATGAAAATTTCAAACCCATAAATTTATTTTCATGAAAAAATTATATTTAGAAAGTAAAAAATCAATTTAATTAAGAAATTCATACGCAGAACGATGACAAATAATAAAAATTAAGTTATTAATGCACTAATTTATTTATTTAACAAATCCATTAGAAATTGTGCGAATAATTTGGAGTCAATCAGAGTTGCGTGCCTTCGCTAACACTATTGCCTTCTTCTATATAATGGTTTAAATGCATTATTTTAATAAAATATAGATTATTTTTTAGGCATTATTGGGAGGAAAATGCCCCAGGGCAAAAATATTCCATGATGAGGGCACAACGGATCGGTTGACTGGCCTAAGGCGCATTTCCCTACTTCCTGACGAATTGCAGAAAATGCTCAACGAAAACATCAAAAATATGAAAGAATCATGTTTTGAATTGGACTATGCTGGATGGTCACCGACCATTAAATATGATAATCAACCAATTGATTGGGCAAAAATTACCAAGCCAAAAGAATTCTCTGATATGCGAACAATTTTGGTGAAGAAAAGACCATTTTATGCTACAATGATGGATCGTATTTTCATTGCAAGAAATGTGAGTATAGATTTTTATATGAGAAATGAAAAATTAAGGTGCAAAATAATTTGGAAATTTTTTTATGATAAATTAAATATTTATTTCGAAAAATCCTTGAAAACTTTATTAGAAAAAATTAGAATTTTTTTTATGGAATTTTTATTTTTTCTTGAATAATTTATTTAAAAATAAGTTTGTTAAGTGCAAAATTTGTATACAAATTATATGATCCTGCAATCCATAATATCCTGAAATTTTGAAATATATTATTTTATAAAAATTATTTATATTATTATACGATTTTTTTTTAATAATTTTTAATTAAAATTAGGCGACATTTTTAATCCACGTATTAAAATCTCATTTATAACATTCCACAAAATAATTCATAGAAATTTTATCAGAAATATAAGAATAAATAATCAAAAGTTAAATATTTATTTTAATTTGCAAATTTAATAAATTAATTGATTGGAAAAATTTCTTGAAAAATATTTTTCTGAATTAATATATTAAAAAATTTTAAATTTAATTGCAGATTACATTGGATTCAACCAAAGTAGGAATTCAAGGAAATCAGAAGAATGGTACAGCAAAATTAGTTGTGAATCCGATGGTTTTATTTCGCAAAATTCAACATCATGCTCTTGACCAAAGATTCTGGGGCAAAATGGTCAAATGGATGGTTGTGGATGATCCGGATTTAGTGGATATTTTGATAAAACAATTCCTCACAAATTAACACAAAAATCCATATATAATTTATAATATCTTTTCTTTGTTTGATTATTTTTTTCGGCACCAATTTTTCGTGATAAATTTTTTTTTATTAATTTTAAAATTATTTTTATCAATTCAAAGAAAATACAATTACATTTTATAATATAAAAAAATAATTGAACTTTTATCTCATAAAAAATTCAACTCTTCAAATTTATTTATATAAATGTTAATTGTAAAAAATACAAATAAAACAATTACAAACCCAATTCAAAAAATTGTCTAAAAAATTAATAAAAAATGCAGAAGAATAAATCACGCATAAAAATCATGTTTGGTCCAATTCTGTTTTATTCCATAATTCTTCTTTTTACTTTCTATTATTTATTAAGCATTTGAATGGGAAAGAAGTGGTTCTCCTGCTTTTTCCGCCTCCTATTGATTTTTGTTGTGGTTGTTGGTGTCCCGAGAATTTTTGTCGTCTCTGTTCATGCTCCTGCTGCAATTGGCGTTCTTGCTCCTCCAAGGCCAATAATTCCGCTTTGAATTGTTCGGTTTTTGTTCTTAGTGGGCAACTTTGATGAAATTGTCGACTATGATTGTGATTGGAAGGGCTAAAAATATTTGGGAAAAAAAATATTAATTTGCTGTAAATATTTTTATGTAACAAATTGATCAATATTTATGGTATTTTTATTTTCATACCTAAAGCAGTTTTAATTTTTTATTTAATTTTAAATTTTGATTGATGATTTATATTTTTCGCTTACTATTACAAGCAGATTAATTATAATTCTTTTTTAGATTTATTTTTTAAAAAATTTTATGAGTTTAATTTTATCCAACAAATTTTTAAATTTTTCCTATTTAATAAGATTTAATTGTAAATTTTGCTTTATATTCTTTAAAATAAATGCATTCAAAAATTATAAAAAAATTAAGAGAATAAAAAATTTTGAAACTCATAAATTTTTAGATAAAATTTTTATTTAATTTATTATAAAAATTGTACATTAAAAATTCAAGAGCTGTTTGATTTAATTGTTCGTAAAAATAAACAAATTTAAAAAATAAAAGCATATTTACCATTTAAAAAAATTTTTTGCAAATTTATATTTATTCTAAGATTAAAATAATTTCCTCAATTTTACAAATAAAATTTTCTCACCCAAAACGAGCACTCCGCTCATAATGGCTGCTGATGCACCACTTTGCCCAGTGAAAATCGAATTGAAAATTTAAATTAATTTTTGATCCTAGTCAAACTTGTTGTGGCTGGCACCGCATCACACTATAGCCAACAGTAGTCTTTGTCACAATGCACCATCTAAAAATATTCAGAAAATTTTTTGGTAGTTGAATCTTGAATGTGAAATTTGTTTGTTGAATGGGAATTATTTTTTATTCATTTTCAATATGAAAATTTCCAATAAAATTAATTCAATGGTAAATATGCAATGAATTTATAAAAAGCTCAATACGTCTTACAACTATTTTCTTCGAAAATTTTTTAAATTCCATTTTCTTAAATAAATTGTCCAAACGTAATTTTTTTAAATATTCAATTTAATAATTATTTTAGTTAAACAGTGAAATAATTTTTCAAAAATATTATAAAAATTTTTTGATTAACACAATGGCAAAATTTAATTTATTTATTTTTAATTTGGATTGTTATTGTTCGATAGTGCATATTATTTCTATTTATTATAAAAATTTTATTTAAATATAAAAATTGTGAAATAAATTGCTTATGGGATGCAAATCTTAACAATAGAAAAACTAAATAATTTGTAACAAACCAATATGAAATTTTGATCTCATAAAAAATTTAACTCTTCAAATTTATTTAAATAAATTTTATAGAAAAATACAAATAAAATGCTAAAATATGCTCAAAATAATTGACATAAAAATTAATGAAATAAAAAGTTAATAAAATAAAATAAAATAAAATCACACACTAAAAATAATGTTTGGTCCAATTCTGTTTTATTCCAAAATTCTCCATTTTCCTTCTAATAATTTTTATTAAGCATTTGAATGGGAAAGAAGCGGTTCTCCTGCTTTTCCGCTTGCTATTCCTCCTCCAATTATAGATTTTTGTTGTTGTTGTTGATGTCCAGAGAATTTTTGCCTTCTCTGTTCCTGTTCTTGCTGCAATTGGCGCTCCTGTTCTTCTAAGGCCAATAATTCCGCCTTGAATTGTTCAGTTTGTTGCTCCTCCTGGGCAACTTTGATGAAATTGTCCACGATGATTGTGATTGGCAGAGCTGAAAATATGTATGAAAATGTTAATTTACTATAATTAATATTTTTATGAAGTAAATTGACAATAATATTTATTGGTATTTTCATAACTACAATTTTATTTTTTATTTTAATTTTTTTAAATTTCGATTGCGTTGCGCATCATATTTTTATAATCAGATTTATAATTCCTTTTTAGCCTTATTTTATAAAAAATTTTATGAGTTCGTTTTTTTCCAATAAATTTATAATTTTTTCCAATTTAATTATGATTTTATTGAAATTATCTGATAATTTTTTTTAAATAGATGCATAAAAATTATTAAACAAAAGTAAGCGAATAATAAATAAAAATTCTAACTCATAAATTTTTTGGCTGTACGACAATTGGGGATCAGCAATTAGGGACGCGACAATTGGGGACGACAATTAGGGACGACATTTGGGGATGCGACATTTGGGGACGACGATTGGGGACGACAATTGGGGATGCGACAATTGGGGATTGTTTTTTTTTTTGAAAAAACAAAGGAAAAATTAGTGCAAGCTAATAATAGGGCATTCAATGCTTATCGATTTTGAAATTTGCTATCGGTTTCAAAATAAAATTCAAAAAAAGTTGCCATTTTTATTTACAGCAGCTATCCTCTCAGATTCCACCAATACGGTAGCCAGTACGGTAGCAGCGAATACCTAAGCGGCTACTTTAAGCGGCTGCCTATGAGCTTCCTTAAGGGACCAAAGATCACCATCCCAGCCTGCCAGCCGGTGCCTAAAGGCTTTGTTGGAAGGGGTAAGGGATCAAATGTCACTCCCATGCCCAAAAATAAAGCCGACGCCTATAGGCAAAAATTTAAAAGTTTAAATGACGCCAAAATAATTCAAATTAAAATTACATAATGCCAAATAAAATAAATTTAAATAAAATTGTGGAAAAATAGAGCACACAAGCACTCGTCGTAACTTGTGACGTCCTGTAATTTTTAAATCCTATATATTTAGCAAATAAAAATATTCAATTTTTTAATTTTTTCTCTTCTTTTATTTAATTTATATTAAATTATTATAATTATTTAATTTTTCATATATTTTCCCTTAATAATTATTTGATTCTCCTTATATTTTTCCCTCAAATTTCCAATGCCACATAATATATTTCCTTTTATTTTCGACGGAAATTATTTTTCAGTGTCTTTAAGAGAAAGCGCCAAAATATTCCCCCCGCCATTCCGCCGACAAAAAAATCGATTCCCTCTTTTTGGCCAAGCGGGGAGGCAAGAGTGCACTTTACGTACAAATTCCCCACCACCCCCTATTTTGTTTTCACTAAGCCAAAAAATGCAAAAATTTAAACGCCAATTAACCCGAATGTGGAGATAATTTTTTCAATATTTTTTTTATTTCTTTTATAATTTCTAATTAAATATCATTTAATTTCAAAGTTTTAAAGCGCTACTCCAAAATCAATAAATATTATTTACTTTTCAAAAATATAAAATCACAAAAGGAATAAAAAATAAAATAAAGGAAAAATAAATAAATAATGAATAATTATAATAAAGTAATAATTATTAAACTAAATTTAATAAAAAATTTATTTATTAATTAATGATTGATTTCTTTTCAATTTTTTTGGTACAAATAAAAGGGCAAACGGATAACGGGGCTTTTTTTCCATCACCAATTTTGTTCCGTCCTCCATTTTGTTCCGTCCTCCATTTTGTTCCGTCCTCCATTTTGTTCCGTCCTCTTTTTTGTTCCGTCCTACATTTTGTTCCGTCCTCCATTTTGTTCCGTCCTCTTTTTTATTCCGTCCTCTTTTTTGTTCCGTCCTACATTTTGTTCCGTCCTCCATTTTGTTCCGTCCTCCATTTTGTTCCGTCCTCCATTTTGTTCTGAGGTCTTTTTGTGATGGAGCCTTTTGTGTGATGAAGCCCTTTTTGAGATGAAGCCCTATTTGTGATTGAAGCCTTCTCGCTTTTTTTTTTATTTCCATGGCCTTTGAAAAATTACTTGGAAAGAAAAAAGTTTGAATTTGTTTTTTCGGCCAAGTATTTAGGTTCAAAAAGACTTTCCAAAAATTTAAAAACTTCGATTTATCAAATTCATAAAATATCGAACAAATTGATCGGGGAATTTATATCGCTTATACATTTTTATTATATGAGGGAATTCAAATCCTAACGATAAAAAATATATAAATGTAACAACATAATCTCCACAGACAGAGCTAAATAAATTCTGTAATTTAACAATATTGTATTCCACTTTTGTAAAATTTTCACTCAAATATTTCCATATTGTTTCATTTGGAGTGTCTCCATATGAGTCAAAATAAAATGCTTGATTTGGGTTTTTTGCCCATATCGCACACCAATGAGATCCCTTTTTCGCTGCTGTATCCTTAAAGAATAAAGTCAGATTAGAAAAACATTACAATTAATACCAAGTTTACCACGACTGAGCTTGGGTAGTTCGATAATTTAGGTATACGATCAGCAGGAAAAACACCGCGGAAATATTTTCTAGTGATAGGATGATTAGCTAGAATTTTGTCGATTGTTTGGGTATCCATTCCTTCGACGTTCCTTTAAATAAAGAAAAATAGCAGTAGCAGCAGCAGCTCCAGTCCCAAGAAAATATAATATGCACAATACGAAATTTTTCGGCGATGATTCCAAAATTTCTGGGAAGCAGGCAATTGGTTCAATTCTTACGAACAAATTGTCTAATGGATCAGTGCTAGTTATAGCTTCAGCCGTTATATTTTCATTCATTTTAAATAGTTAAATCAGAAGTAATTGTACGATTTCCTAAAAATTGAAATATTAATAAATAAAAGGAAAATAAATAATACTGTCAATTAGAATGAGCCCATCACATTCTGCATATGCAATTAATTGTAAACCCTTATCTGGCACTGCCGAATTAAAACATATATTGACTGTAGTGCATCCATCCTTAATCAATTCAAAGCCTGTTGAATCTTCTTGACTATTTGTCAGATTAAAAACATATATTGTCCATCCATCCTTGAACATTGAATAACTTATACCGTTGCTTTCATTAGTATAAGCAAATCCTAAGTGTTCCATAGTGTCATGGAATGCACGCGCATAATTTTTATTCTCATAATCGAGATTATAAGGAAATTGAGGATAGACACGGCCATTTGCTGTCAATTCAATATCGCGTACTTTGTGATGTTCAAATTTGAATGGGCTCTGAAATTTGTCGCCAATAAATCTGTCATTTTTAACCAGACCAATAACGACTCTTCTTGGAACCCTTAATAATAAAAATATTAGTTTAGGATCAGTTTATCTTTCATACTCCTCTGTGAATAAATTCGCACTAAAGTTGGTTGTACCCTGAGTTATGAATAAGGATTTCATAAGTGTTTTTCTGATTCCATATCTAGCGGGTTCTGTATCCAATTTCCGAGCAATAGACAAACTTAATCCATCCATTACATCTATTGTTTTCACGAGCAGTCTAACATCCATAATTTCAAATTTAAATTTTTTCTGTGCCGCATTTGCCCCTGCAATTTTTTGTTGAATGATCATAAAATCGCTACTCTGTGGGATAATTTCGAAATCCACTTCAACATTGCTAAAATTAACAAATATTAATTCCAAAATGGCAATAATTTAAACCTAATTAAATATAAATCCTGATTCATTAGGTCAGCGAAAAGCTTGCTAATCATTTGAACATTTTTGCTTTTAGCAAATAAATTTTTTTTCGCTATATAGCCTTTATCAGTAACATCATCTAATTTTTCTTCTTTATGGTAGCCAGAGACCGAGAGAAAACTATCCTTGGAAGTAATTGGATAACTCAATTCGGTATCAAAATATGCTTTATAGCTATATAATTGATTCGATGAATAAACTTCCCGTTGATTTATTGAAATTTTCAAGTCTTTTATCCAAGTTGCTCCAGGAATTTGTATTGTCGATACTACATCCGCATCTTCTAAATCTTGTTCAACTCCATCTTCTGCAATCTTCCTAATTCGGCATTCTACCAATACATAGATTTTACTCAAATCAATATAGCTTGTTATAGGATGGATTTTAAAATGGAAGGGACTAGAACTAATTGGATTCAACTGAAATTATTTTTATTAATCTAATTATAAAGATTTTGATTTACCGTTAAATATTCTCTACTACTAGAGTTGGAAATTGCGCAATTAGTAGGGGGCGTAGAAAAAAAGTCCAATCCCGACGAAATACTGTCGGCAGAGGATGCATCCACTTTTTTGTATAACATTTTTAGTAATATCCGAGAGAATCAATTCTTTTCTTTTTTAAGAGAGCTTTCTGAGGAACTGTTTTTCCAATAATGTCACTAGGTTTTATAATGATTCCTGTTTTTGAACGAGATTTTCTTTTTCTTCCTCCACCAGTTTGTAGTTTGCCAACAAGATTTTTTATTCCTTGCGCAGTTTCACCAGTCACTGCTTCTTTAACATCACCCCCTTCCACGACCTTAGTAATATATATTTATGCTCGCATACTAATGCGTTACCTTATTTAATACTCTAGCTGTTGTGGCTAATCCTTCTTTGCCGAGTTCTTTACCTACATTCATGGCTATTGGACTAATTGTAGTCGCTAGTGGTTTAAGTATTCTCCAAAGACTTTTCAATACACTCCCTATTCCTGCACCTTTCTGCCTACTAATTCCATAGCCAAATCCTCGTTGGAAAGGTATTCCCTCAAAGTATGATAAAGCACCAGAACCCGTTTGTGGGTAAATTTTATCCACATTTAATTTCGATCCATCAAATATAACACGGACCATTTTAGATGATAGAATAATTCAATATAATAATATAATATTTGTAAAATGAAATTAGAATATAAGTGTCTTTTTAAATTGTAGACTCAATATGACTTCTCCAAATTCGAAAGGTACTTGTCTTCCATTCAGTGATTTGATTTCTATATCAATCATATCCATATCCTTTGCAATTATCTTATGAAAGAGTGGCGAGGGAAAATTCTTCTCAACTATTTGGCCAACTTGTCCTTCAACAGCAATTACTTGCAGAAGATTTGCGAATGTGTTACCGACAATCATGCTTTCCTATTGTTGTAAATTAAAATTCATTTATTCGTATTCTCACTTACAATTAATCCACTGTTCAAATATACGCAAAGATGACCAACTCCACCATGAAGATCAACCATATATTTGGCAATTTGTCCATTAAAAATAGGATAGTTTGGTTCATAACCAATCACATAGCAAATTTGGTCACTCAGAGTCACATGTTTAATAAGAGGGTTATTAATTTTTAAGCTAAATCTCCCTATATCATCCAAATAATAAAATTGGATTCCTCTTGCAATGTTGTATATTTCCTGCTTTTCGGCAGCTGATTTGTTTGCATAATTCTCATCATATTCTTCACGCTCATATATAGATCGGAATTCATGGATATGTTTATTAGCATGCTCCAAGAATTCAGGATAAATTCGCATTTTCTCATCCCATTTTAATTTGTACTTTTCAATGTATTTTGCTTTTGCCAAATCAAATACAAAATGATCTTGTTCATGCATAAAGCGCAATTCTGGATATGGATCTTTGCCTTTAACCAATCTTATTGAGCCATATTGGCCAAATGCAGTTAAGCTTGGATCGATTTCACTGGGATGGTATACCAAAACGGATGAATCAGTCTTTATTGATTCACCCTTTTTTCTTTCCAATTCCAATGCCTCTTCTGCTTCTTTCTCTATCACTATCCTCCTCACTTCTTGCCTAGCATCATCCACATCCTCTGGCTCTATTAATTCGCCCTCCTCTTCTGCTTGTTTTTCTTGACTTTTACTTTCATTTTCTGCTCGTTGTTGTGCTTCAGCTAATTGTTCTTGCCTTTTTCTCTCTTCCTCATTCCTACGCTGTTCATCTGCTTGTTGTCTATTTCTCTCATTTTCTTCGGCCTTCTTTCTCTCTTCCTCAGCTTTACGCTGTGCTTCTGCTTGTTGTCTTTTTCTCTCATTTTCTTCGGCCTTCTTTCTTTCTTCCTTCTTTCTCTCTTCCTCAGCCCTACGCCGTGCTTCTGCTTGTTGTTTTTTTCTCTCATCTTCATTCCTCTTCCTCTCTTCCTCAGTGCGTCGATTTCTCTCATCTTCATTCCTCTTCCTCTCTTCCTCAGCGCGTCGATTTGCCTCGGCTAATTGCTGTTGCCTTTTTCTCTCATCTTCTCGCTTTTTAGCCTGTGGATATACAGGTGTTTCTTCTTCAATGACATCTTCAGGCTCTTCTAGTGGACCTTCCTCTTCTGTTTCGTTGGCACGTCTTTTTCGAGTCAAATGGCTTCCAATTGAACGATTTAATTCTGCCAACATACCATTATAAATTCCATTTTCCAATTGGTGTGGGGAAAAATATGAGCCTCTAGGCACTTTGAACCGATATTTCCTGCCATCATTCAAATGAGCTGTGACATATTGCTTTTCAGTTGTTACAATTGTGGACCAACTTCAAAAGAAGATTTTTAAAATTTCCAAATTAAAAATACCTATTGGGATATATTATTGAAGATAACCCAACAACCCATCCGGGCCCATCAAAAATCAATTTTTTCGGTAAATGTATTTTAAATTTATTCGTTCGATTATCAGGAAAACCCGGCGTATTACTCGGGACAATAACATAAAAGGAATTACTCATTCTATCAAAAGAAAATTATAAAATGAATGAGATTTTTTCCGGGTTTATTCTTCTTCTGGTTCAGCCCCAAATATTCTTCTTCATTGGTCCGCGAGTCTTTTCGGTATGCTTCATGAGTAGATCAGTCATCTCTTGGTTCAATTGCACATCTTCAAGGCAATACGATTGGGTATGCAGAAAACGTGATTCCCCATTCTTGGTCGAAACAATCTCGAAGCGATTTTCCAACATTTGGTTCTCATTGCGGCATTTATCGCATTGATAATTGGTGACTCCATATTTTGGACGAGAAAACTGAATTATTTTTATTTAATAATTTCAAAAAATTAGAAATTATTACCTTCCAAAACAATTTTGGGTTTCCAAACGGCGTCTCCTCCGCTTTTTTCAATGGGCCACCTATGGGATATGGTTCAGGTCGATTTGGCTTCTTCATTTCGTGTTTTTTTTTCTCATTGGGCATCATTTCCACAACTAAAAATTTCATCATTAATCAATTAAATAAATCAGTATTAAACCATTTTCCACTTCGTGCTCATCCATTTTCGCATCATCCAAATTGACCAAATCCCCCAGCACATTACCTTGGGAAGCAGCAACATTTTCGATCTTTTGTTTACGTCCTGGCATATTTATTTAGAAAATATTTTGCGAATTATTTTTATCTAAAATTGATAGGAAATTGTTGGGGTTAATAGAGTAATGAAATGATGCATCGCAATTGAATAGACTGCCATTAATAATAGTGAGTTGGCAAAACTCACTTTCCCTACTCTCGTTTTTTTGTCGTCAATTCCAAGCCCTCCCCTTCCACCTCTCTCTTATTTTTGGCGCCAAATTTCGAAATAGCTTGCTTTTTAATTTGTGTATGAGTACCCAATAGAGATTGGGGCCATCACTAAAAGGGGACCATCTCTTAAAATAGACTCCGCCTATTAATCTAAAGCATTTAATCAATATTAAAACACTTATCAGACATAAAATAATTCATTCCTTATAAATTATGGTTCTACCATTAACTTCCGCTCTATCAAAATTATTTGGCTGTGAACCCAAAAATCTTGCTGAATATTTAAATCACCCTGAATCCATTAATCGTGCATCCGAATTTCTGAAAGGGAAAAAATTAAGAACAACTTACCTTGACAAAAACAACGAAACGAAAGAAGTCAAATTTGGTGGAATTTCGCTCAAACCTTGCAGTCAAACTTACGCATTTGAAGGCTATCTCGGTATATAAAAATTATTTAAAAATGATCAAATAATATACAAAAATTTAGAAGTAAAATTGCCACAGTACTTTTACGTAAAGTACAGAATCCGTCTATTGTACCCAAATTTGAAGACGATTATTGAATACCACAATAAAGGCCACGCCAAATATTATCCAATCGGTATTTTTTAACAATAAATATTTTAAAATTTAATTTATTTACAGAACTTTTGGCCATTGTTGAACCAGGAGAAGAAACCAAAAACAAGGAAGACGAATACCCAGACTACCTTAATTTCAAAGTTCCCACTGAAACTCCATACAATTATATTTGTTGGTAATGCCTCCTAAAGCCAGCATGAATTTGCCTGAGTTGGAATTTTCTGTTAATACTACCGGGCTTACAATCTATTGGTTAAATTTATTAATTATAAAATTTAAAAGAAAAAAATTTAGCCCAGAAAATTTGGCTACTCCAAGATTTGTCCCATGGGATTTGCCTGGACGTTGTTCTCGTTGCAAAAGTGGCACAGTGGAAATTGATTATGTCATTCAAGACCAGGGTGTTTCAATTTTTTCTCCGAGATTAAAAGGTGGCGAAAAATTCATCGCATTCGACAAAGTGGCGCAATTCGGAGATCAAGCATTCATGAGAATCAGGGCAAGGAACAAAGTCCTCAATATTCCATTCAAACGGCCTGAATTGATGCAAGTGGCAAGAGAAGAAATTGTCAACAATTATGACCATCAATACTATAACCAAATTCCTCTGCCACCAAAACAGGCCCAGGGACAAAATCGATATTTTGATCTTGGAGATATACCACAATAAAATCATTCATTTATATTTTTTAATTTCATGGATAAAATGGAATATCCAAATGTATCTGAAGAAGAATTAAAATTATTTATTCCTTCCGGAATAATTGTTTCTGGCCCTTCAAGCTCAGGAAAAACTGAATTAGTATTAAAAATTCTTAGAAATGTCGGTGTATTATTTGATCCATCGCCTAAAGCAATTGGTAGAGAATTTTATTTAAAAAAAATAATTTACATTCTTAGTTTGGGCTTATGGGGAGTTTTCAAAATTAATTCCGTCATTGGAAAGAGAAGGAGTCATTGTTCATGCAGGATTGCCGAGTGATGAATTCTTAAATAAAATTCCCAAGCCTTTTATTCTTGTATTGGATGATCTTATGGGTGAAATTGAACCAAAACGTTTAGCCGATTTATTCACAAAGAAAAGTCATCATAACAATTTTTCTGTCATTTTTATTAGTCAGAATCTATTTGATAAGGCAATGAGAGTACCTCGATCTAATGCCCAATTCATCTTCCTAATGAGAGCACCGGTAAGTAATTAATTCAAAAATATTCCGCAGAAAATATATATTGCAGAATGATATGTTGAGTATACGCAATCTAGCACATCAATTGTTTCCTAAGGAAAGTTCATTTTTTCTTGATGCCTATAAGCAAGCCTGTTCTGATCCCTTTGGATATTTATTAGGTTTATTTTCATTGAAAGAAATTTTATAAAATTTTTTAGTTAATTTGCATGCAAATTCAAATAATATATTGCGACTGAGAACTAATATTTTTCCTGAAGAAGAAGGAATTGTTTTTGTGCCAAAGAATGGGTAGACGAAAGAAGACATTGCAATTTATTGGAAATCGTGTATTGGAGAATTATAATTTTCTCAAAAAAATTGCTAAAACTCATTCCGAAAAGAAATGGAAATCATTTGTTCAAAATGCAAATAAAGAAGAATTATTGGCATTGACAGAAATAAGTACGAATATATTGGCTGGAAGATTTAAATTAACTAAAAAACAAAGAGAAAAACTTTTGCCATTTGCAAAATATATTAGAAAAATTGCACGTGCAAGAAGTGAAGAGGGTGCAAGAAAATTATTTATAAATCAGCAAGGAGGACAGGCTATTTTGGGTGCATTATTAACACCAATTCTAGTGGAAGCGGCAAGACATTTAATTTCGGAAATTGCTGGAAATGGCTAAAAAATTAGTACTTGTACCAGTAGATTTATACAAAGGACTTGTAACAACACATAATGGAAATAATGCAGAGGATTTGACCGATCGGGCTCCATTGCAATATGAAAAGAGTATTCTGAAGAAAGTGACAAAAAAGGGTGGAAAAAATTTATCTGCAAAAAATATATTATACAACCAGCAACTTAGGCGATTTTTAAAAGCAAGGAAACAAGCGAGGGATAGACCGCTAAAAGTGCAATTCAGCGATGATCCAACAAATATCAAAATTCTAAAAGCTGGAACAACACCAAAAGAGCCAATGAAAGTTGCAGTGGTAGATGAAGATGGCGAATTGCAAAGAATTAGAATACAGCAGGAAGAACCAAGTGTTAGATTTGGTTCAAGCATAGAGGAGGAATATGACACACCCGATGGAAGAGAAACGAATGGGAGATCAAGAACAATGTCACAATCCTCATATAGTGAATATACATCAAACGGGCAAAATTCTAGGGAAATTAAAAGGGGCACATCCACTAATCCTCCGCTCTATAATACTCCTATTCGTCAAAAGAAAAGGGCAGTTCGTTTGGAATCGGAGGTCAAAAAGGAGGTAGAAGGATTGAAATTCGATCGTCTATTAGAAATTATAAATAATAATCCGGCAAAATTTAGAGTAAAGGATGGACAAATTTTAAATCCTAGTACCGGAAAGCCAGTAAATAAATCCAACTTAAATTGGGCAATCAAAAGACTTGTAAGCCCGGCAACACAAAATGCGCCTTCACCAGTTGGATTAAAATATTTGCATAGATCACTCTTGGCAGATGAAGAGGCCAGCCAATTTCTGCATGATAAATATTTACAAAAGGGAGAAGGAAAATTGGGACAGCAATATAAAAGGAATTTATTCCGACCAGACAAATGGAAAAAATAAACAAAATATATACAAATCCTAAAAATCCTGGATCATATTCTAGCGCAGAAGCCTTGATAAAAGCAGTTAAAGAAAAATATCCCGATATCTCAAGAAAGGAAATATTGAATTTTCTAGAAGGAAATAGAACAGCCACTCTATTTAAGCAAGCAAGAAAAAAATTTCCAAGGAGTAGAACAGTTCCTACAGCTTATCTTTCTGGTGCGTGTCTTTTTTAAATTATATTTTATTAAAAATTAAATAAATCAAGATGTACAATTTGATTTGGGAGACTTTCAAGCTTTGGCTAAGGAAAATAAAGGAATGCGCTATTTATTGCTTGGCGTTGACGTGCTGTCTCGACAAATGTTCGGAGTACCTACGAAAAGCAAATCCACGGTGGATATGAAGGATGCATTTGAAGAAGTATTTAAACAAATGCCATTCCTTCCACGAAAAATATACACTGATAGGTAAATATATATTTTTACTTTATGTTTAAAATTGAATTTAGAGGATTGGAATTTGAATCTTCTCAAATGAAGAAATATTTTTAAGAAAAGGATATAGAGAAATTCGCTGCTAAAAATAGCAAAATAAAGGCAGCTGTGGCAGAGAGAGGAATACGTACACTAAAAACAAGGCTTTATAAATATTTTAGTGAAAAGAACACAACAGATTGGGTGACACCATTGCCTAAATTCCTTCATGCTATTAATAATTCAATTTGTCGTGTGACTGGAGTAACTCCAGCTTCCATAAATGAAAATAATTGGCCTGAAATATGGGAAAGAGTTTATGGAGATACCATTTTAAATGAATTCAAGGAACCTAAACTCAAAAAAGGAGACCATGTGAGGACAAGCATACCTAAACAAATATTCGACAAAGGCTATTTTCCTTCACGCTCTGATCATATTTATACTATTGAAAGACGACATGGACTCGATCCAGAATATTATGAAATCAAAGATCATTCTGGAAATATACTAAAGGAGAGATTCTATCGACCTGAATTAGTTAAAACACGCGTTGATGAGGCTACAAGCTACAGAATTGAGAAAGTTATCAAAAGTAGAAGGAATAAAGGAATTAAAGAATATTTAGTAAAATTTATTGGTTACCCTGAGAAATATTGGATTAAAGAAAATGAATTAATTGTATGAAAATTATTTTTATCAAAATAAAATTAGTGAATTCAAATTTTGCAAGAACAATTATGAGGATTGTTATTCTTGCACCATTCATGATCAGACCATCCATATGGCACAATTTTTCGCGAATTCAAGACAATTCCTTTGTTTATGACTGGACGTAATCGCTTATTTATTGGAACTGTGGCCACTTCACCATCTCTGCTAATTCGAAAATTCTTCTCAATTTTGAATGTTGCGGTGACTTCTTCTTCAGGGACATCTCCATATTTTTCAGCCATATTTTTGAATTCTTCATAGCGAAATTTATCTTTGTTGTCTGCAGAAATTGGAATCCCTTTCATTCGCCAGATAAAATTATCTTCAGATGTTTTCTTATCCTTCAACCAAATGCAATAAGCTTTCGGAGCAGCTTAATTTAATTAAAAATTAATAAAATTTATTTTAAAATTTACTGCATATGAATTCTTCTATTTCATGGCCTGGAAATTCATCGGCCAAATCGCCAAGTTGATCAGTGCTGGCCGAATATAATGGATCACCCAATATTTTGTCAAATTCATAAATGATGCTATCCGTGTCCTATTTTTTAGATTTAGTTATTCACAAATTTTAAAATCAAACCATATAAAGAATTTTTGAATCCGAACGATTTTCCACGGCTTTATAGAGATGTTTCAATAAATGAATGCGGGCTCCAGCAGTTGTCCTTAATTTTTAATTTATTTAAAATAAAAAGCAATTAAAACCATAAAGCGACGATTAGATTTGAGGCATCATGTTCTCGAATATATTCATTTTTTGTTCGATAACAAATGAGTATATTCCGATCATCCAATGGATCATGCAAAACTATCTCCTTTGTGTCATCAAGCATTATGGCTGCCAAATCTGCCGGATTATTCACAATAACACTCACACTCAATCGATTTCGAAGAGCAAATCTTAATATTTTGTAAGAAAAAATATTTTAATTTCTACCGTCCCCATAATGAATTTAGGCAAAGTTTTGCAATGAAACGGAGGCCTGGATTTTTCATTATTTTTGCCGGGTCCAATATTATTCCATATAGGCGTTTAGCATTATGAATGTATTCATCCTTCCTTCTTTGCCTTTCTTCTTCCGATATTCCTTCTTCTGTGCAATTTTTGGGCCACCCTTCTGCTTCATATTTGAGTTTCATAAAAATTCGCATATATCGATGAAATAACTCCTGGTCCCAGTCATTTTCTTCCGGCCAATTATAGCATCGATAGAGTCGAGTCACACGATAACCAGCATCCAATGCCATTCCCAATTCCATAGTATTGGCAGTGGTGGAAAATCCTCGTTCTTCATCTTTGAAATGTGGACATTGATAATTTGGCTTTTTCTTTTTCATAAATTTTTGATTGGTATATTTCAATGCGCAAGTGTAACATGTCGCAAAGCATAAAGATTTGTTGATTCTCATGGGAAGTACCGGAATTTCATGGAGTGGATGCCTTGGAGGAACCACAAAGCATTTGATAATCTTAAAATCATCTTCCTAATAGTTCAAAAATTATTCAATAAATTTACCCCTTCAATTTTTTGTCCTTGTTGATCACAAATATCTTCTGATGATTTCCAATTTACATCCATATCGAATATTTTCCATTCCGGATGTTTGACAGGATATCGTGTTGACCAATTTCTATACATTTTAATTTAAAAAAGTGTTTTTTTTTTGTAAATTTAACTTACATGAAAGGGTAAAGTGATTTGAAATCCCGATATTTTATTTCCTTATTTGGATTTGTTTTCGTACTACTAACCATAGCTTCCGGCCCTGTTCTCCCCCTAAATTAAAAATTAAATGTATTAATAATAAATTATATTTTACCCAAAAAATGCATCGTGTAATTCGATAGGGCCAGTATCGACTATTTCATCAAAAAAAGCTTGCATTGTGGTAGTTTTAATTTGGCCATTGATAGCAATTTGATATATTTTCGTGCTTTCCAACATCCTTAAAATTTCACATTCCCAAATAACCTTCACCTCATATTTCTCCATTAAATCTTCCATTCTTCTGGCATTTCTTTCTCTGATCACTTTGGCAGAAACACCACCAGCTAAATATTTTTCATCATCAGGGAAACAGTGAGGGCATGCATGCCAAAAACAACTTAATAAATTCATTGAAATTTTTAAAATATATTTCTTAATTACCCATTAATTTCAATTGCCAATCCTTTTTCGCCTGGTCGTTCCAAATAGCCATCAAGCCAATATCTTTGCTTTTTCAATTCCCCGTTTTCTGCTTGATAAATAAATTCATAAATTTCTTCTCCACCATTATCCGCTGTTTTAAGCTTCACTCCATTTAAAAATTGATACCACTTAATTAATAATTTATGATAGATTATTATTTCAATAAATACCTTAAGATATTTCCTTCCTAAAGTACTTTGTTGTTTTCCATGTAATTCTTTTTCATATCCTAAATGTGGTGTCATAGCCAAATGATTCCATTCAAGGCCAGATCTGAAGAATCGCATACATGCAGATGGAATTGTGATTGATCGAAATAGATCTTGTCTTGTCACTCTCATAAATAATTTTCTCATTTCAACCATTCCATGGACCAAAATTTTCACATCTATAATTGATCAGATACTTTCTAATAATATTAATAATATTTACCATTTGAACAATATTCCGCAAGTTGATCATTCAAATTGAATTTAATTTTGTTCTTATTTTCTTCATACCATTTTTCTAATTCTTCTTTTTCATTTGGAGACATTGATCCTGGACCATAATATTTTAGAGGAGGAAGTCCATCAAGTGTAGTGTTATAATTTTCTTCCTAAAAATGAATGTGTACTTTTTATTACTTTATTTATAAATTGACCTTATTATAATGATAAGGAAAGAACTTTTTTGTCTCAATATTCAATCCAAATGTTTCCACAAATTTCGCCAATTTTATTGGTATGAGATGAAATCTTAAATTATTTTATGAAATAACATTAACAATAAATTCTTACGAATCACGAAAAATTGTTGTTGTAATATCCCTGCCTGACACTTTCATTTGGTACAGGCGATTTCCATTTCTGATTAATTTTGGCACGATTGTATATTCTTTGAGAATCTTCCGAAAAGCAAAAATATTATCATATTTGGATCCTAAAAATATTATGTAAAATGACTAATTTTTTATCTAAAAATACCGGCATGAGCATATATCACTGTGTCGAATGTTTTTTGTTTTTTCTTCTTCCCGCGACATATTCTCTCATTTTCATCAGTGTCTTCAACTTCTTCATTTTCTTCATTAGAATATTCTTCTTCATCTGGGATATCATCGAGAACTTTATTCAATATATAATCTCCTCCTTTTTGCATTTTTAATTCTCTTTGCTCAAAATTAATTGCCCAGTCCACAAAACTGCTCATGGGATCTTCCGTTTTCGTCATTGAATCGCATTCTGTTCCCTTGTAATCGAATGGAGCCCAAGAAAAAAGTCGATTTATTCCACATATTTCGCAAGGAGTAGTGAGTTCTTTATCCCAATTTCCAGAATTGATACATCGAGAACATGTAACATATGCCCAAAGAAAATTTGTCTTAATGAAATTTAGTAAAATATTTTTAGAAAATTAGTTAAAAAATACTTCATGAAGAAAACGCATAATTTGTGGATCGGGTTGAAAGCCAATCATTGATTCCGTGTCCATAAAAATGTAACGAAAATCTTTGGGTTTTGGCAATTTGTATGGGCGAATATAGCAATTGCGCGGTTCATGATATCCAAGACAACGGCGGCAAAATTTTTCATAACAAATGTGAGGATGTTTTTTATGATCCTAATTATTTTTAAATAATAGTCAAAAATATTATATTTACCTCAAGTCGATAAACAATTTCACATTTATGACATTTCTTTGATTTGAAACATATATCATTTTTAACATGATATAAAAAGCAATTTTTATTATGAAACGTTTTATTGCATCCGGCACAGAATTATTTGAAAATTTCATCATTTTTGCATGGAAATTTTGGGCCCATTTGTAAGCAATTTTTGCACTTATGTTTGCAATTCATACGATGCCTACTTTTTTGGCTGAATGGCATTTCACACTAAATTAAATTAATTAATTAAATTATTTTTTACTTCATTTTTTACCGCATAACAATATGGATAGTTTTCTTTCTCGGAATATAATTGATTCATTGTTTTGATTGCATCATAATGTCCTCCATTTTCATCATTCTAATAGAAAATACAAATCGGTTCGTGAAAATCAAATTTCCCAACATTGCTTTGCCAAAAAGGCTTTCCCAATCGCCCATCATTTTCAAATGCAAATATTTTAAACCGACCAGGAAATTTGCGATCAAGATAATTTTGAATTTTGTCACCAAAATCTTCGATATCGTAAAATAAACGGCCTGGATCGATTTCTTCTTCTTCCAAAAGATCAAAAACCGCATTTTGTTTCATTGCTTCATCGTTTAAAAATTCTGAGAATCGCTGCTGTTTCAAAGTCGCTTTCATCATTAATGTTGTAACTGCGCGAAAAAGGCAGTATCGGCCTCCATCTTCAATTTTATATAGAGCTTTTTCATTGATTTTAAAATGGATTGGTTGAAGTCTTCGTGGTTTTCCTGCTCCTGGATGTTTGCCTTGTTTCTTCTTCCTTCCTTCAATTAATTCATATGCTGTTATGTCCATATAAAATGGTCCGGATAAAGCTGATTCATTCCCTTTGGCACGATTTGATTGATCACATCTTTCGAATTCATGTAATATTTCCAATGCAGAATTTTCATTCAAATTTTTTAAAGTAAGGAAGATTGGATATTCCAGAACTTTTGAATCAATGGAAACGAGATATCGATTTGGCTTCAATTTAATTTCTTCCGCTGATTTGTGAACAAAATCCAAGCAAAGTTGAAAGAGTTCCCGCAAGAGTTCATCAGGATAGGGCGCTTTGTGAGCTTCATCTAATTCAAATGTTCCCAGAAAACGATAACCTATATTTAAAACCAGTTTTAAATCATTAATTTCTAATTGACCTTTATATTGTCCAGAAGTTGCTTGGGCTGCATCAAGACATTTGTAATATTCTCCATCAAATTGTGTCGTATCCAATTTTTTGTTCATTGTCGGATCATTTCCAATTAGTCGTCGTTTATATCCAGTTTCATTTGGCATGTGAGATGGATCCAGATAAAAACGCTTTCTTCTTCTTCCTTGTCCAATTTGAGACTAAAAAGAAATTATTTACATTTCCTATTTAGAGATTGACCAATGAATGTTCACTATTTGTTTCTGAAATATTGTTCCCATCAACTTCATCATGATCATTCTAAATTTAATTGATAAATTTAAAAATGAATAAAAATTATACGGATATTTGCTCATTATTTTGAAGAGGAACTAAAATTCTAGTTAATTGGCTATTATACATTTAATAAAACCTGATTCATCCTCTAACAATTCAAGCGTTAATGGGTCAAGTCCATTCCATTGAGGCTCTTCTTTCTCTAGAATGGGCATCGATTCCATATTACTTTCCTTGTCATCTATGTGAAGTACATCATTATTGTTAAATTATCTTGAAAAACCATCTTCATCATGCATTAATTGAAGCGTTATTGGATCTAAGCCATTCCATTGCGGTTCCTCCATTTCAAGAACAGGCGGTGAATCCAAATTATTATAATCCATTTTAAAGGAATTAATATTTGCCGAATATATGGTTCAAGAAATAATTTTAGATTTAATAAAATGATTATAATGAATTATAAAAATGATTCCCTCTCTTAATCCCGCCCTTTTTGTTCCTATCCATTTTGGCGAAAATATATTTTTTAAATTTTCCTCCCTTTCATTCAATGCTTCCTTTTTTCTGCCAATTTTTCTTTCTTTCCCCTTTTTTTCCATCCTCCCAATTTCATTCCATCATTCCTCCCTTTTCCCGCCAATTTTTCAAAGGCTTCGGAACAAAAAGGCCTCGGAACAAGAAAGGCCTCGGAACAAGAAAGGTTTCGGAACTAGAAAGGCTTCGGAACAAGAAAGGCTTCAGAACAGAAAAGGCTTCAGAACAAAAAAGGCTTCAGAACAGAAAAGGCTTCAGAATAGGAAAGGCTTCAGAACAGAAAAGGCTTCAGAACAAAAAAAGGCTTCAGAACAAAAAAGGCTTCAGAACAAAAAAGGCTTCAGAACAAAAAAAGGCTTCAGAACAAAAAAAGGCTTCAGAACAAAAAAGGCTTCAGAACAAAAAAGGCTTCAGAACAAAAAAGGCTTCAGAACAAAAAAGGCTTCAGAACAAAAAAGGCCACTGAACAAAAAGGCCACTGAACAAAAAAGGCCACTGAACAAAAAGGCCACTGAACGAAAAGGCCACTGAACAAAAAAGGCCACTGAACAAAAAAGGCCACTGAACAAAAAAGGCCACTGAACAAAAAAGGCCACTGAACAAAAAGGCCACTGAACGAAAAGGCCACTGAACAAAAAGGCCACTGAACAAAAAGGCCACTGAACAAAAAACCATAGAACAAGTCACCTTTTTTATCCCGTCAATTTTGCATAAAATATCCCCATTAAAAAAATGATTACGTTTACAAATTTTTGGCAGAGTGAAAACAAAATAGGAGAGATAGTGGGGAAAGCCATACGTAATGTGCACTCTTGTCTGCCCGCTTGGCCAAAAAGCGGGAATCGATTTTTTTTTTGTCGACGGAATGGCGTGGGGAGTATTTGGCGCCTTCCCTCAAAGGCATTTTGGCAAAAATATCCACCAAAGGAAATAAAAAGAATATATTTGGCGTTGGAAATTTGAGGGAAAATATTTGGAAAATGTAATAAAATAATAATTAAATATAAATTAAATTAAAGAAGAGTAAAAATAAAAATTGGATTATATTAAATTTTTATATTTTTATTTGGTAAATATATAGGATTTAAAAATTACAGGACGTCACAAGTTACGACGAGTGCTTGTGCGCTCTATTTTTCCACAATTTTATTTAAATTTATTTTATTTGGCATTATGTAATTTTAATTTGAATTATTTTGGCGTCATTTAAACTTTTAAATTTTTGCCTATAGGCGTCGGCTTTATTTTTGGGCATGGGAGTGACATTTGATCCCTTACCCCTTCCAACAAGGCCTTTAGGCACCGGCTGGCAGGCTGGGATGGTGATCTTTGGTCCCTTAAGGAAGCTCATAGGCAGCCGCTCAAAGTGGTCGCTTAGGTATTCGCTGCTACCGTACTGGCTACCGTATTGGTGGAATCTGAGAGGATAGCTGCTATTTACCTAGATATAGCTAGGATTAAGTAGGTTTCCAGCTAGGATTTATGGTTAGGGGTTAGAATAGGGTTAGGGTTTGAAGCAGAAAAGCATTTTAAAGAAGTAAGACTTGTCTTTTATGTATAATTTCGGCAAAAAATTTACGTTTTTATTCATAAAGAGACTTTTGTGATTTTCAAATGTTTGTCGTGCAAAATTTTTTACATATTCAAGCAAAACCCATAGAGAAGCATTGAATGATCTATTATTAGCTTGATTTCACTAATTTTTTCTTTGTTTTTTCAAAAAAAACAATCCCCAATTGTCGCATCCCCAATTGTCGTCCCCAATCGTCGTCCCCAAATGTCGCATCCCCAAATGTCGTCCCTAATTGTCGTCCCCAATTGTCGCGTCCCTAATTGCTGATCCCCAATTGTCGTAATGCGAATTTTTTGATTAAGTTTTTATATAATTTGTTCTAAAAATTTCAACATTTTAAGAATCGTTGTTTAGGCTTGGTTCGTAAAAAATAAATAAATGTTAAAAAATATATAAAATAATATTTTCAATTTACAAAGAAATTTTTCAGTTTTATTTTTAATCTGCAATTAAAATTTCCCCATAATAAATATTTTGCTCACCCAAAACAAGTACTCCGCTCATGATGGCTGCTGATGCAATCACTTTGCCCACTGAAAAATAAGAAAATTTGAATTAATTTTTGCTCATGGTCAAACTTGTTGTGGCCGGCACCACATCCCCATAGCCAACAGTGGTCATTGTCACAATGCACCACCTAAAAATATTAAAATTTTTGGCAGTTAAATATGGAATTTATTCAATGAATAGGAATTATTTTTTATTCAAATTTATATAAAAAAAATTCGTATAAAATTAATTCAACGGTAAATTTGAAATGAAATAGTAAAAAGCTCAATAAGTTCTTATAATTTTGTCTTCGAAAATATCTTTAAATTTAATTTTATCGAAAAAATTAACCAAGCGTAATTCTTTTAATATTCAATTAAACGCATTTAATTTGAACAGTTAATAAAACTAATAAATTTTAATAGGAATTAAAATATCAAAAATATTATAAAAATTATTGTGATTAAAAAATGACAAAATTTAATTTTTTTATTTTAATTTAGATTGTTAAATTATATTGGTCGGGATCTTTTTTTTTATTTTTATTTAATATAAAATAATTGCTTTTTATTGTACAAATTGTGAAATAATTTGTTATGGGATGCAAATCTCACAATAGAAAACTAAAATAATTTAAATCAACACACCAATAAGCTGCAGGGATGCTGGTGAATGGAGATGCTTTCTCGTCCTTTTCCAGAAAATAAATCATTGTTGAGAAGAACACCACCCCAGTCAACAGAACAATGGTCATCATTTGTAATTGCTTCTGACTCCTATACATAAAATTAGAAATAATTTAATAATAATTAGAAAAATTATTTGCAAAAAATCAAATTTATTGAATTTTATATTTATATTGGAAAAGCATAAAAACTAAATTATTATAAAACTCATAAATGTTTTCGTTTAAAAATTATTTAAAAATTGGAAAAAATTTATTTTTATTATAGGATTTTTGCAGACAATAGACAAAAAAATCAAAATTGTTCTTTTTAATTTTTTACAAAAGATAAAAAGTTGTTAGATTTAAAAAGAAACTTGAAAACCATAGAAAATTTTGAGTAATAATTTTATTTAAAAAAATTAATCTTGAGGATTAACGATTAATAATTAAAGATCCTAACAAAAATTTTCGACATTATTTAAAAAAAATCAAAATAAAATATTTATTTTTATAGGCATATACCTTTGTAGAGTCATGCCGAATGTTTGGAGACCGGATGAAAATCGGCCCAATTTAATGATGCGAATAACACGAAGCACCCGAAGAATTCGGACAACAAGGAATGCCCAACGCAAATCACGTAACTTTTTGTCATCCACACCAAACAGAGTGAGAATCAACTCCAAATAAAAGGGCAAAATGGCCAAAATGTCAACCTAAATTTGAATATTTTAAAGGAAATTTTTTATCATAAATACTTTTATTTAATTTATTCAAAATTTTTACGAGCCGGGTGTTTTGACGCTATTTTATTAAATTTAAAGAAATAATAATTATTTTAAAAATCTTTAAGAGTTAAAATTTATGGGATGTAAAATTAAAAGATTCTTGAAATATAGTAATTTAATTTTTCAACTTTTAATTATTTGCATTTTATAGAAAATAAATTTGTTTAAATAAAAATGAGATTTTTTGTAAATTTTAATGGAAATATTTCCTGATTTATTTGATCATAGAATCAATTCGATTCCTTAAATATATGTGAAAAAATAAAAATAAAAATTAATAATAATTATAATCATTAATTTGTTTATAAATTAATATTTAAAAATTTAAACTCACCATATTCAATGGCTTAAGTGCAAATTTCAGCTTCTTTGGTGCGGCGAACATTCGTAAAATGTATTCAATCGTGAAGAAAGCAATGCAAATTCGTTCAGTGAACACAAAAGCGGGATGCTCCATTCGGATGGCCTCAATTTCTTCCTCCACTATTTGGGTGCCATTCGCCAACACTATGGTGTTATTGCCGGCAGAAACATATTCAGTTACCTAAAAATTTATTAAAATTTAAATAATGCTTACATTTATATTTTAAATTTTATACTTTACATTGTATTCTTTTCTGACGAAAATATTAATAAAAATATATTTTTCACGATGTTTTAAAAGAATTATTGAAATAAAAATTTATTTAACTCCAATTAAAATTAATTTTATTAATATTTAATTAACCTGAAAATCTTGGATTGTACCAAAGCTGAGTCCCAACACCGAAATCATGACAAACATTGTGGAGCATAGTTCAAATGCTTTTGCCTTAAACAAGGAGAAAAAATTAAATTAATGTTAATAAATTCGCATATTTTTTATTTTTAATAATTTTTGTTAATAATTTATAAAATTATTCTTTTTTGAAAATAAATCATTTCTAAAATCATTGGTTATTACCTATTTTCTTTTATTTTTTAAGAGAATTTAAAATTAATTATTTATAGTATATATAAATTTTTATTTTTTATTATTTTCTATATTTGTTTCCAATTCCATGGCTCCTTTGATATTTAAAAAACTATAAAATATTTTATTATTTAAAATTAATTGCCTGAAAAAAAATTATGGGATTTAACATAATTCAATATTTTTAATTTACGCATTAAAACTTTTTAACAATGTATAATTTTTTTAATTTTCATAATTTTACTTGTATCGAAGAACCAGGGCGTTCCAAAAAAGTCCACATTCGTCGCCGAAATTGGCCACACCATAATTTCTCAAAACTTGTATCGTCCTCCTTTTTCTCCTTGCTCGATTCCAATAAACGTTCCAGTGGAGAGACGGAATCCGAACAGCAAGCACCTTTGGAATTTTTTTTTATTAATTTTGTTTTTTTTAAGTAAAGTTTAAAGTGTATCACACTTGTTTGGTTAATATATTAAATATTATTTGTTTAAATTTGTAAAAATATGGAAATATAATGTAAAATTTTTTATGAGTTTAAAAATATTTCCTCTTAAATAAAAGTTGAAAAATATATTTTCTCCTTTTATATTTAAAAAAACAATAAATAATCATAATATATTATCAAATTCTTTTAATTAATTACTTTACAATTTTATTTCTTTAAAATTTTTAGTATCTGAAAATATATGTGAAAAAGCAAATAAAATTATTTTTGGATAGAAAAATTGTTACATAAAAATTCAATCAACAAAAATTTGGAATAATTTTTATTTAATACTCTAATTATAACCTATATAGCTGGTTGGGACTCGCCAAAATTCCAATTCGGCACTGAATGCTGAAGGGCACAATTCCGGTGGTTTATGCACAACTCCATTTGCATAATATTGGAAAACTCCTTCAAAGGCTAGAGGCGAACGCTGAACAGAAAGTATATATAATTCTATTTATTTTTATTATTTATTATGAATTTATTATAAATTATCTTCTCTTTGAAAATTTTTAATTTTTTGACAAAATATTTTTAGAATTATTACTTGAAAATAGTAGGCATCTTGGTTTTGTAAAAATGCATCAGCCACCTGCGAATAAGGTAAAAAAAAGAAATTTAATTAAATTTTTTTATTGATTTTTTCTGAGAATCATATTTTTTCTTAAATGATTACAAATAAATAAATAGTAATAATTTAATTAAAGCTTGATAAATAATTTTATGGTTTAAAATTATTTTTAGATCTTACATGTATTATTTTTCTTATACTTTTAGTTTTGTTTCAAAAAATAAAAAAATGTTAAGAGAAAAAATTGAATTTCAGATATTTATTTTTACATCAAATTAAAATTAATCAAAAATGGAAAAATTTTGAAAATTTGAATTAATTTTTTATATAAATTTTTTAAATGTTTTTGATCACGCCTGACCAGGAAGAAACTTTTTAAATTAAAAACTTAAGAATAAATATATAAAAATATTGAAGGAAATAATGTATGTGTTCCAAAAATTGTCAAAATAAAGTAAATATTTAAGCATTTTCTTAACCGTACTTTGATCCGTGCATTATGATTGAGTTGAACAAATTTGTAGAGGAATGTGCTCGGATCGGCATGCAAAATTGCCTCAGTCAAAATCATATAATGGATACCACCAATATTCAACCTTAAAATTAATTAATATGGGAAATTTTATTCGGAATAAAAATAAAAATTAATTTTAATTAATTTGACAAATAGCATGAATTATTTAATTTTTAAGAATTCTAAAAATGTATTATCAGTGGAATGTTTTGGATTAAAAATGGAAAAAGTTTTATTATTTTTTAATTGAGAAAATTTGATAAATTAATAATTAAGTTGCTTTTTAAAATTATTTTTTTGTCGGGGTCTTGTTTGCATTATTTGAGTTACAATAAAATTGTACAATTAATATTAAATTCTTATAGGAAATAATTTATGAGATGAGATTAAAATTTTTGCAAAATCAATAAAAAATTAATTAACTTTTTTTTTACCTTAAAAGTAATTCGTCTTCTTCAAAGAATTGTTGTTCACCCTTTCCCTCGCCCGGGGCCTCAGGAATTGGTTCGAATGGTTGTTGATCACCACCAACAATACCAATGCCTTCTGCCTGTTCTGGCACAGTGGTCAATTCGCTTGTGTGCAATTTTCGACTGCATTGACTAATCATTGAACTTCGTGAGCCTTTCGTACGGATTTGCTGGAAAATTTGATTTTTATTAGTAATTTTAAATTATTTATTTCTGGATTTTAGAATAAAGAAATTAAATCATAAAAAATATAAAGGATATTTATTTGAAACGAAGGTGAATTTTGAATAAAAAATTCTTACTAAATAAATTTAAGATTCATTTTTATTAATTTTATTGCAGAAAAGATGTAAAATTAATATTTTTAAAACACATAAAATATTTCCAAGTAATTTTTTTTAAATAACGAATTAAAATAAGTAGATTAAAAATACCAAAAAGCGGAAAATACAAAAATTTTACCAATCCAAAAAATTTATAATTAAAAATAAGTACAAATTACTCGTTTTACCAAAGTGAGATTCTAATTTTGGTAAAATCAATTTGTAAAATAAATGAATTTTGTTTTAGTGTTTGAACATGTATAACAATAAAATATTTTATTTTTTGAAAAATCATTAAACTAATTATTAAAAAGATTTTCTAAAATTACAATTAATAATTTTAATCAAACATGAGGCATTCTGAGTTCTGACACAATTCTCTCTTAAATTTTTTATCAATCTATGATTGCCGAACAGAATTATTGTCAAAGTGCTCTTCGTCAACCCTTCCCTATGCCTACTATATTCTGAAATCATTTTGTCAGCCCAAAATTTCACATTTTCAATAGTCTACCATTCCAATTCATTTCTAATTTTAATAAATTTCCAATCTTCTACTACCTTAAATGAATCAGAATCGCCTTGGAGCCATATTTGATCGAGGATTCGTCCATTAGGTCTCTCGGCATGGCTCATCGCATCTGTCTTCCGAATGACCATCGTGCGCTTTTTACGATTTGCTTGGGCCGCCACTGCCGCCATATTATTCCCGAATCTGTAATGATGTAGAAAAATAATTAATAAAAATATTATTTTTTTATTTTATTAAATTTTTTATTTTTTGCCTTGGTTTTTCTCGTCATTATTATTAATTCGAAGAATTTAATCGAATTATATAATAATATTTAAGAAAAAATTGATGCGTTCCATTTTTTAAATATTTTATTTAATTATTTTTTAAAATAATATCCTATCTGATACTAAAAACATTTGAAAATAATTTTATAAATTTGGAATTTTATTTAAAATGACTAAATTAAAAAATGATAAACCTTTGTAATAGAAGAATTTTGCCAAATTTTTGAATAAAAGGAATTTAAATTTGGAATCTAAACTTTACAAATGATTCTTTTTAAAATTTTCGCCTTAAAAAATAACGGTTCCTTTCTAAAGTCATAAATTTATTTCCCAAATTCAATGATACCAACAATTTTCAAGTTTTCTGTGCAAAAATTTCAAAACGAAAAATGTGTGTGAAAAGAAAAAATTGTTAGTTTGTTCCAAAAATGAATAAATTTGTCTGGATTATTTTCTGCAAAACAAAAGAAAAATGCTAAATTTGAAAAGTGAAAAAAATCTAGAATTAATTTAAAAATTTATTCTTTTAATTTTAAATTTTTTAAATAATTTTTAAAAAATAAATTTTGCTGACATTATTGTACAAAATTGAAAAAGATATAAAAATTAAGATATCAAAAATTTTAATTTATATTCTTCACTTACGGCCTTAGCATAGAGCTGGCGCTAACGCTGGCACAAGTCATTTTTAATTAATTGGGATTTTTTGATGAGAAGATTAATTATAACAATTCCAATTGATGATGCTTAATGAAAATTATAGATCAATAAATAAAATTCGAAGAACTCTTGAAAAAAATAAATAATAAATTTTAAAATAACATAGATTAACAATTAAAATAACAGCATTATCAAATTAAGGAACAAATAAATATAAATTAGATAAAAAAAATTGTAAATAGAAAATAATATATCTAGAAAATGAAACATTATACAAATCGAATGATTTTGGATTTTAATAGTCAATACATGGGAATTTTTCACTAATTTCGAGTTGTATCAATTCTATGGGAAAATAGGAGCTCCAATTATTTTTCTTCAACGAATTAAATTTTTATTGGAAAATTTTCTGACAATTTTAATTTTTGTGATATATAAATTTATTTTTTTGAACAGAATTGTGGAAAATTATACTATTATTCTCTCATCAGTATTTTTCACAAAAATTTGGGCATTTAATCAGTTTGAAATTTTATGAGTTGTAAACTTATTGGGATAAAAGGAAATGTTAAATTTTAAAATTCATTATGGAATGTATATTAGGATATGGATAGTTTTCTAATTTATTTAAAAAATTTCTTAAATTTTAAAAATCTTTCTTAAGAAAAAATTTAAACAAAATATTTTGTACAGAATTGATCAAAAAATAAAATTTCTCATTGAAAAATAAAAAATTATTTTGCTAAAAACGATCAATATATCCCAAAATATATTAGCCAAATGGCACAAAAAATTGTTTGCGTGAGTAGGGGGAATGTGGCTTAAAAATTGACTAAAAATGGCTGCTGGTTGGATGTATGGCTTTTTCCGTCACATTTATTTCTTCAAACCAAATGGGTTAATGGGAAGGACACAATTTCGCCACCATTATTTTCTCCATATTTCTATATCCACCTCTCATTTAATTGCGTTAATATTCAAATTGGGATTGATTGCCTGGAGCGGAAAAATTATGAGGGAATAGAATTCAAATTCACTCAGACAATATTTTCGATTCCAATTTTCAGTTTTCTTCGTCTTTTTGAGAAAATAAAATTAAAAAAGGAAAAATAAAATTAACATTTTCTTTAAATTTCTGCATTTTGTAAATTTTTGTATTTTTTTTATAATTGCGTTCGAAAAAAATTGCCATTTTTATTTCATGACTCAATTTGACTGAAAATTTATGGAAAATGGTTTAAAATAATTTTATGGAATCAAAAAAAAATGATAAAAAATTTCTTAAATGGATAATTTTTAAATAAAATGAGGATTAAAAATAAATCAATTTAAAAATATTTTTATTATTAATTTTTTCGAAATTATTTAAATATGGCCAATTTTGCGGGGCTTGGGAGGATACTTATCAAAGAAGTATTGAAATAAGAATGGAGGGCTTTTAAAAGGTGAGGTGGCCTCCCAGACTAGAGCTCCGTCCAATTGTGTCGTCATTCAGCCATTTTAAGAAGAAACCGACTGGATGGAAGGAAATAAAGGGGAACGGGATGGAGGATAAATGGAAAGCTTTTTATGAGAACGAAAAGGCCTTCGACATAAAATAGCGTTAAATGAAAATAAATGAACCATAATGAACTCGAAAAATATGAACGAATAATTTTTCGAATCAATAGAAATGAGAAAGATAAAAGGTGAGAAAATTGTAAAATTTTTAAAGTAAATTAATATATTGATATTTTTAACTCAGTGGGCCTAACAAATTATGCCTTGATGGGATTATGCTTTATAGATTAAGGTCTCATATCTTATTTTATTGCCTTCAAAAGTATAAATTTTTAAAGAAAAGGTTATTCAAATTTTCAAGCCGATTTTAACAATTCCAGAAAAAAGAATTAAAAAAATAATATTTTCTTTTCAAAAATTTACTACAAATGAGAGTAAGAAAAATTTTATGATTCAAGGCAATAACAAGAAATTTTGCATCTCATAAAAGATACAAAAATTGAATAATTGATGATTTAGAATAACATGAAAAAATAGAAGCAAAAAATTACTTAAATTCTGCCTTAAATTCAGCAAAAATTAAGAAAAAAGCTAACAACGGATATGTGTAGGCGATGTTTGGACTTGGAGCATTGCCCTTTTCTTAAAGGAATTTTTGGCGCCGGAAATAACAACAAAGGCGGCGAAAAAAATATAAAAAAGTTCTGGACGTTGACTGAAAATTGGAAAAGTATTGGGCATTTTGAAAGAAAATGGATTGAAAAATGTTGAGTTGTGTAAATTTTAAACAAAAAAGAAAAATGCTTTTTGTATAAATAAAATAAATTATTCATACAAAAATAACATAAATTCTCTTTATCCCACTCATCAATAATTGTTTTGTAAAAATTGAAAAATTCTGTATTTCCCACTACTATTTACATATCTCTAATAATTCCCCCACCTTTTCATAAGGTTGAAAAATAGTTCCCATGGAGATTGAAAGAGAATTTACTGTATTTTTTCAAATGTCATGCTTAAAATAAAATCAACAAATTTTTAATTTTTCTTTTTCTAATATATTTTTATTTGATAAAAAAAATCTAAAAATTTTCTCTTTTTTATAGCATCTCATAAAAAATTTTATTGAATAAATTAATTTTAAGCCTCATTTTTTTTGTAAAATTAATTTTATGTGGGCCAAAGACACGAACAAAAATTTGAAAAAAATTATAATGTTATATAGGAACATTTATAAAGGATTCATTATTTTCTTCATAAAATAATTATAAAATGTATATTAAAAATTTGAATTCAATAAATTTATTCTAAAATAAAAATAATTTTACAAAATAGAAAAATTGCAATTTTAATTTTTAAAGATTTTTTCAAAGAATTAAAAATTCAGGTAAATCGAACAAACTTTTCTTTCAATAAATAATACCTTTTGTTTGAAGGAATATAATAAAGAGAATTATCGGAATAAGGCATAACAATAGAACAAAATGTGCACAAATTCTTGGAACAAAAGCAAAAGGGGGCGAATATAAAATAAGGAAAAACAATAGAGGAAAATTTGAAAACGGATTATGAAAACAAAATTAAGAAATTTTTTTAAAATTTTCGGATAAAAAATTTTTAAAAAAAATTAAATTTATTTATTTCATAAAAGCAAAAATTTTGAATTTAATTTAAATAAAAATAACTTCTAAAAATTTGAAAATTTTAATCAATTTTAATAATTTTTATAATTTTTCAGATTTTAATAATTTTTATGATTTTTCAATAAAATAAAAATTAACTTACGAATTTATCTGCTACAGTTATTTTTAATCAATTAATTGGTGAACGACGAAATGTTTTATTAACACCAAAATGCATAAATGAATTTTCTGGACAATTATAAAATGAAAATTTTTTCGATTGCAAACAATTTCAATATTGAGGATTGGCCAGTCGACCAATTCAATGGTTTTATCGAGATCCAAATGAACAATTTTCCATCCATTCTCCATTCACTGCTTCCTTCTTTCAATAAAGCCAAATTTCCACTTAAAATTGGTCTACACTCAAGTATCCAAAATTCTCGCGCGCGAAGAGCAATGGAGCAAAGTCTATTGAATTGAGGAGGGACTTTTTGTTTTTGCATTTTTACTTTTCATTTTCAACCCATCCTATTCATTCATTCATCAATAATTTTACAAGAGCATTACAAATATTTATGATAAAAGGCCAATTCATTGTATAAAAGAGAAATGAAAAACTTTCCAATAGTCTTCTTTATTTTTCCAAAATTTTAGTTTAAATAAACACGAAAAAATTGAATGAAGAAGCTTGCCAGAGCAAAGCGAGAACAATTGGCCACAGTCAAAAAGCTCCCAATGGGCCACCTTTTTCATTTGCTTTGGGTCTGTCTGCTGTGGTGCGCAATGGTCTTTGGTCTTTATTGCTTTATAGACTTTTATTTTCAAAAATGTATTAATATGGAATTTTAAAAGGGAAATTGATTTTAAAATTTTAATAAGGAAAATAAATAAATATTAATATTTGATTTTTTGCACTGAAATTGTTGTTCCCTTACGATTTTAAAATTATCTAAATTGTAAAGAAATTTATAATACGGAATAAATTTATTGGTATTAAAAATGTTATATTTTCTGTTAAATAGAATTAAAATTTAATTTTGCTCAAATTCCATAGTCTTCCTAAGAAATTTATAAAGTCGAAAAAAAAGAAATATGTTAAAAAAATAAAATTTCAATTTTTGTATTTTGATTTTAATTTATTTTTTTTTAATTTTTAATAATTTAATTATGTATGTGGATGCGTGCCTCCATTTTTTTGATAAAACTCAAAATTTGCTGAAATTTATGAAAAAATTTCAGAAAATAAATTATGGGTTAAAAAATAATTTTTTAAATGGATATTTAAAATTATTTTTTATTCCTGATTAAAACAATTTAAAAATATTTAAATATTTTGATTCGACTATCCTATTTGCGATAATTATGATATTTATTAAATTTGAAACAAAAAAATATTCATTACATGATAACGATATTTTTACTTAAGAAATGTTTCATAAATCTAACTTTATCAAGCAAAATAAAATTGAATGAATTTTAGCCATGCTTCGGAATTGGCGATTGAAGAATGACAGATAATTTTGCTTTCCATTCCCAGCTGTAATTGATTAAAAATGTCTGATGATTGTTTTTGCTTCTAACAATAAGAAATGTCTCAAAAATCCGGCATTAAAATAAAAAGTACTTATTTTTTTTATTCCGCATTGTATTTTTTGAGGGAACCGATTTTTACGATTCATATTTTTTATTATTATCATCAGTCCCATCCCAATTCCCTATAAAATGTATTTTAGTTTATCGTTATTTTATGAAAATAAATATAAAATAAATCTATGGGATCAAAAAATAAAATAAAATGTAAGCAAATAAAAAATAAAAATAAACAAAATAAATTTTTTAAAACCTTTCTTTAAATTTTTTTATTCATTTATTTATTTGATTAAAATTTTTATTATTTTGATTGATTTGTTGTTGTGACTTTTTGCTGCTAGAAAATTTGACTGAAAATTTATGCTAATAATAATAAAATATTTTATGAGTTAAAATTATATTTATCGAAATTTTTTAAAAAAATTTTTGTTGTATTTTTAAATTATTCTCGAATCAATATAAAAGCATCTTATTTTAGATAAATAAGATAAATAATTCTATGAGCCAAATAACACTCATTGCGTGATATTAGTCGAGCAATTTTACTCGAAAAATTTTAATTCTTTAATTTTCTTTCAAAATATTTTTTTATACCAGCTTACAAATATAATTAATTTTATTTTCACCAGTATCTACCGAAAATTTAGTATTAACTAAATGTTTCGAGTAAAATAATCCAATAAAGTTGAAAACATTATTGCTGGCATAAAAACCGGGTTTTGGACAATTTTGGTCATGAATTTTTGCACAGCCCAGATTTTGCCTAAGGGATTATGCGTCCACAAAAAGGATCTCTAAACAATATCAACAATTAACAATTTCGTACGCCGAATGAGTGATCAAACAATAAAACCAGAAATTAGGTTTTTGCTAATGACTTCGTTTTATGTATTCTTTGGAAACGAACAATAAGAACCATGGAAGTTGAAAACAATTTGGAAAGGAAAAATTGGTAGTTTTTTGCAGGATTTTGTTGCCAAAATTTTGCCTCAGCCAAAAAGTATAGAAATCTGTGTTCATCTACTAAAAGGATTATCCATAATCCACATTAACTACATTGTTTTATTTCGCGCAATGAAATGGAAATTCAAATAATAAAAAACAAGAAATTTGGTTTTGCTTTTGATTCGTCTTTTAGTATTCCTTCTTCTTATTTCTTCGAATATGACCACAGTATTTCTTTATCACTTTTTCCCCATTAATTTATTTTCTTTTCCAAAAAATGCAATGACAATGCCATCACATTTTATTACCTTCCAAAGATAAGCCCCATTGTTTAATGGCAGCTTAATCTTACTTTTTTATCGGTGATAGGTATGCTTCAACTTCAAGCTCTTTGCAGCCAACCATTGCATAGAAAAACACGTAAAAGGAAGAAAAAAATAGAAGAAGCCGACACAACCAATTACCGGTTTTTTGCGTTGTTCATTTCACTGGCTAGCACAAAATATCTTAATATAAAAAACGGAAATAGGTTATCGAAAAAAATAATATTAATATTTAGTTAAATAGTATTTAAAATTAAAATAAATTGGTTTTCTTAATAAATTTATAAAATTTTGAAAAAAATAAATAAAAATGGTGCATTTAAAAAAATATCAAATTTGAATTTCAAAAAAATTAAATTTTCTTTTATTTTGATTTTTATTTTTTTGTTATTTTTAATAATTATGCATTTCCGTGCGTACATTCTTTTGTAACTGAAAATTCGATTGAAATTTATGAAAATAATTCAAAAAATAAATTATGAGTTCAAAAATTTTTTTCTCAGTAAATATTTATAATCATTTTTTCCCCAGTTTATTTATTTTTTTGGTTAAAATTTTTATTAATTTGGATGGCATTTCGGCTTTATTTTTACTATGGAAAAATTTTTGACCAAATGTTTATGAAAATAGTTATAAAATAATTTTATGGGTTTTAAAAATAAAATAAAATTTTTTCAAAATTTAATTAAAAAAAATATTTTTGATAAGTATTTTTTCGTTATCAAATCATTGTATTGAGATAATTATAGTATGCAATAATTCTAATGAGCTAAAAATATTCATTTCATTAATTTAGTCTTATTCCAAAAACACCATTTTTCCTTTATTCACATTATTTTTTGATTTCGGATTTTTGTCAAACGATAATTAATTGTATTATCCTATTTTCAGTCCCAGCCGAAACTTATGTGTTATCCAAATGCTTATGAAATAAATCGAATGAAGTTGAAATATTGCAGGGAAAAAAACCGGGTTTTTAACAATTTTGGTCATGCATTTTTGCACATCCCAGATTTGCCTCGGGCACATATTGCCTACGAAAAGGATCATCTACTTCAACAATCAACAACATTGTTTCTTACGTCGAATGAATGATCAAACAATAAAAAAAACTAGAAAAATGGTTTTTGCTAATGGCTTCTTCCTCTTAATTCTGTAGATGAGATTCCAGACCTTTTCTTCCTAGGAAGTCCACGAACATTATGGGAAGATAAAAACCTGGTGGTTTTTGGGAAAAGATTTTGGGAAGCATTGTTTTATTTTCGCGCAATGAAATGAATGATAAAATAATAAAAAACCAGAAATTTGGTTTTGCTTTTTATTCTTCTTTATTTCTTCCATATCCTCCTTCGGAGATGACAGCATTTCCTTATCCATCTTCTTCCCCATTAATTTATCTTCTCTTCCAAAAAATGCGATGACAATGCAGCCAAACTTTTTATCCACTTCCTTCCAAAGATAAGCCCATTGTTTAATTACAGATTCATCTTCCTTTTTTATCGTTGATAGAATTGCTTTGATAAGCTTTTTGCAGCCATCCATGAAAAGCCCACAAAAAGAGGAAGAAACACCGCATCCAATTACTGGTTTTTTGCTTAATCCTTTCACTGCGAGCACAAAAATATTATCCAAAAGAACTAAGATCCTACAATGAGCATAGAAATTCTGCACAAACTCCATGAATTTGATGGATTTGGATAAAAGAAAGGGTAAATGAGAAGTAGAAAAAGCCACCAATTCTGGGTATGTGGATAAAGAGAAATCCAGTTTTTATGCCTTTTTTATGGTTATGTGAGGACTAATGGCTAATTGTTTTTATTGTGTGACGGGAAGTCTATTTAAACCGGGCCATTCTTTCGAGGAGGAAACAGAAATTGTCTAATTCACAACCAATCCCTCAAATTGCTTAAATTAAGAAATAGGCAAAATACATATAGATAAGAAGCTCAAATTTTAGGCATATTCCCTAAATATTTTTGGACGATAGACAAAAATTAGTCTTTTTTCACTCATATACCGTAAAGCTTTTTCAATTTTAAATTTAGGGCCTAACTTGTGGATATTTTTGAACAAATTATAGCGGGTTTTCTAGAAATAAGTAACTAAGAAAAGCAATAAAATTTTTTGTTACCAAAAGCTTTGAGACCTCGGAGGATAGGAAATTAAAAGAGATTTTACGGCATTTGTTCTTCTTAGCAAGAAAATGCCAAATGATATTTTATATGTTGGCATTTATTAAAAGATTAGCATAAATTAACCAAAAAATGACAGATTCATTTTAGCATACCTAAAAATTTTTTTTCACATTTTAATAAGCGAATATTTAATTTGAGTTTTTGACACAATAAATTTCCAAAAAATTTTCCCAAATTATTTTATTTTTTTTTCGTCTAATTTTGTAAATAAAACTTTCAAATAATTATCCCCCTTTTCACAGAATCATATCCAAATTCCAAACATAATGCAGTGGACACTTGTCGCTCTTTTGGCATTGTTGCCACTCTCTCAAGCATTCTTGTTCGGCGGAGGCGGCGGTGGCGGAGGCGGTTGCTGCTGCCCACCACCATGCCCTCCACCCTGTCCTCCACCATGCCCACCACCTCCTCCACCATGCGGAGGTAAGAAAACCAGGGCATGGCATTTTATATGAGACAATTCTATACTTGGGGCCATTTTTTTCATATCTCCATGGAGACATTAATTTTTCTGATTGAAGAATTTGAAACTGAATGTTCAAAGTGTTCTCTAACTAAATTGAAATTTTATAAATTCCAAATAAAAAAATAACAAAACTTAATTAAATGACTTTGAGTGTAATAAACTTGAATTTTTTGAAGAAAAATTAAGTGATAAAAATCAATTTAAAATTTTCGAATTCAAACCCATAAAAAATATTCACGAATATTAAGTTAAAGTAAGCTAATTTTTTGATAGATTAACTTCTTGAGTAGAATTCCTTTCAAATTTTTGGAGTGTGGAGCTGTAAAAAGCATCCACTTAAATGCAATTTTACTAAGAAAATTATACTTGGCTTGGAATTAAAAAAAATAAATTTTTTGAAACATAACATCATATTTTAAAAATGTTTTAATTTTCAGTAAATATAAAAGCCACATTTTAGATAATATATAATGCATTTAAATGGCATATCGCCATCTTACTAATGTCATTTCACAAATTGTCTAGCAACCTTTAGAGAACTTTTTGGGGCTTTTTATAGTTGCAAATGAAAAAGAAATTCACTTTTAAAAGCTTCAATAATTTTAAGGAATTTTTAATCGATTACTTTCAATCAAATTCTAAAATTTGCCTTTATAATATTAAAAGATAAATCATTATGCAAAACGATGATATAAGAAAACTCAAATATCTTTTAATTTTCAAAAAATAAATAAATGAATATATTTATTAGGAGGCTGCGGCGGTGGATGCGGAGGAGGCGGCGGTGGTGGCGGAGGCCCAATCATTGTTAACTGCGGAGGCGGTGGAGGAGGATATGGAGGCGGCGGAGGAGGTTGCGGAGGTGGTGGCGGCTGCGGTGGAGGATGCGGTGGCGGATGCGGCAAATAAGCAGGAAAGATGGAAGAAGATCCAAGTCGGGTGCAAAATTTGCCAGCAAAATGCCATCGATGATCTCCTCCACAGACAATTCATATTGCAATTTGGCAGCATAATCCCTCTTGTTATATTACATATTGTGCCAATTGTATTTTATTCCAAAATAACCTCCTAGTAGTTTTAGTAGAATTGTAGTTTTTGATAGTTTATATCGTAGTTTTAGATTATATTTCGCTTGTAGATTTATTTTAAATTGTAGTTTTTGCAAGTAATTTGAATAAATGAATTAATCTTTAAATATTATATTTTAAATAATGTGGGTTTTATTATAATTATTGTTAAAATTCATTTTGAACAAATTTTTAAATTAAACTTTATTTTTATAGTTTTTTGAGCCTGTTGTTCGTGGACCATTTTTGATTCTACTAAATTTGAGTGGAAATTTATGAAAATTGTTTTTAAATAATTTTATGGGTTCAAAAAATAATCTTTGTCAATGGGAACTAAAATCTTTTTACGCTATCTGTTTATTATCGAAATAATAATAATATCGGCAAAGTCAAAAAGAATTGTGGTCCCAATAAAATTTTTAATTCTCAAAAATTGTTTTCCTAAATAAGTAATGGATGAATAGTAATATTGAAATTTTAGATTTACTTAATATTAAAATGAAACAAAAATATTACCTAAAAAGCAAAAATGATGGGCGTGTAATTTTCGATGGATATATATTTTTTCAATGAAAATTGGCGACAATTTAGGCAAATTTTAGCCTGTGAATTGACAAAATTTAAAATAGATTGAGCATTTCTAAATTTATAAATATTTTATTTTTATTTTAATTTTTTGAATTCCTTGATAATTCCTACAATTATAAAAAAATTCAATGTTATTGCATTTTTTAGAATATCTAAAAAGTGAATTATTTTATGGATTATAAAATTTCAAATGAGAATTTGGAAGAAATGGCATGCATGGCAATGACATATAGGATTATCAAAACATAGATAATACAAATATGAAACCAAAATTGAAATTGATGAGTAATTTTTTTAGTTTTATTTTTGTTATTGTTTTGCATTAATAAATTGTTTTTTTAAAGAAATCTTGCCAGTGAAAGGGCGAGGCTTAGTCTTTATTTCTTTTAAATAAGAATTAAAGGTTCCTCTGTGATAACTTCAATTTTCATTATTTTCTTAATTATATATTTTATGAACATCTGCTTTTCTTTTGCATTTATATTAAATTTTTATACCATATAAATTATTTTTGGGGGAAAATATATAAAATTTGACTATTTGGTGAATAAAAAAATTTCCTCGGTGTGGATGTCGACGACAAAAATAAAATTTAAAGTAAATTAAAATAAAAAATAATATTCCTATCATATTTTTTATAATTTTTATTTTTTCATAAAATCTATTAATTTTTTCTTCTTTAATAAGTAACTCATAGCAGTGATCATCTATAAAAATGTTGACAAATTTGCTAAATTTAAATTGATGAGTTTTTTGAGCAGACAGCAGACAGTGTTAATGAAAAGCTGCTCGCCAGAGCCTCTGATGTGCTGAATTTCGATTAATAAATATTAGGTTTTTATTTTTAGCAAAATATATTTTTCCTTTTTTTAAATTTTTGTACCCATAAACAATCTGAGGTTAAAAAAATAAATAAAATTTGATTTAAAACTGGTGGAAAAAAAATCGATAGCAAAGACGCAACGCCAAAATTAATAAAAAAATTATAATTAAAATTCAAAAAATTTAGTAGATTTTTATAACTAACCCAATAATTATCAGTTAAATTTTTTTCGATGAATCTGTCATCTTCCTTTGTCCTATGTGATGTCATATTTTTTAAAATTTCTATCAAAATTTATTAATCAATACATTCAAGAAGGATTATAAAATTTGCTATTTTTGAAATGAATTGTTTTTTTTGATAAAAGTTTTTTTTTGTGAATCTCAACATTTTATAATACGTGACCATTAGTAGTTATCAGTTTCAGCATAAAAATATTTTTTATTAAATTTTTAAATATCATAAAATATTAATGGGAAAAAATAAATAAAAATTTGATCAAAGTAAGAAGAAAATAAATGCATCACAAGGAAGCGACCGAAAAACCAAATTAAAATTTAAAAAAAGAAATAAATTGTTTTTTTTTAAATTTATTATTCATTTTATTTACTTACAAATAACAAAATTAGACCTCAAATTTTGCCCATTTTCAGGGATTCGAAATTTATAAGCCCCGGGTTTCAAATAGAGGATTTATGTTTGTTCCTCAAAGTTTAAGAGTACCCTAATTATTAGAGAACGGTTATGAAATTGCATATATTTATATGCAAGTGCATATTTTGGCACTTTTTTAGGCAAAAATTGTCCTTCAAAAATGCAATGAAAATCGAAAAATTGCATATTTTTTAAGCAAATTTTATTAAAATTTGTATATTTTAAGAAATTTTTTCTAAATTTGTATATTCTGGCACTTTTTTGTGCATAAAAATCCGTTCTCTACTGATTATATGTTCTAAATGCTATCATATTTTTTATTATTTTTTTTTATCAATCTATTAATTCTTTTCTCTGATTAATAAATAATTCATCCCAATGAAAATCAATAAAAATAAAAAATTTTAATAAATTTTTTTAAATTTGATGAATTTTTGAACATACAGTCTTAATGAAAAGCGGCTCGCTTGAGCCCGAATATATTGAATTATAAAAGTTAGCTTTTATTTTTAGCAAAACTAAATTTAAATAAAAAATAAATTCATTATATTTAATTTACTCTATTTGATTGTTCCTCAATTTAAGGAATACCCTTACCATGATTATTTCGTACATGCTATCATAACTTTAAATAATTTTTTTTATCAAATTTGTTAATTCTTTCTTTAATTAATAAATAACTCATCTCAATGACCTTCTATAAAAAAGTTAACAAATGTACTAAATTAAATTTGATGAATTTTGAGCAGACAATATTAAAGAAAAATTCTTCGTTAGAGCCCGATAGGCTGAATTCTGATCCCTAAAGTTTCTTTTGTTTTAGTACAATTTATTTTCCCTTTTTTTTGCTAGATTTTTGTATCCATAAACAATTTGAGGGTGAAAAAATATATAAAATCTGATTTAACATCGGTGAAAATAAAAATTTACAGAAACTGCATCAACATTAATAAAAAAAAATTTTTTAAATTAAAATTGAAATATATTTAGCTGATTTTTATAATTAATCCAATAGCCCTCAAAATTAATTTTTTTTCAATGAATGTGTCCACTTTCTTTGTATTATATAATGTCATAATTTTTTACAATTTCTGTAAAAATGAATTAATTTTTTTTTTCTAATCAATTCATTCAAGAAGGATTATAATATAAAATTTCTATTTTTGAAATACATTATTATTTTGATTAATTTTTTTTAGTGAATCTCATTTTATAATACTTGGCCATTAGTAATTTTTCAGTTTCAGCATAAAAATATTATTTCTTAAAAATATTATTAAATTTTTGAATATCATAAACTATTTATGGGAGAAAATAATTAAAAAATTTGATAAATGTGTGAAGATAAATAAATGCCTCACTAAGAAAGGAACCAAAAAACCAAATTAAAATTTAAAAAAAAAGAAATAAATTAATTTTTAATTTATTCATTTTATTTACTTATTATAACTATTCGAAATAATGTGTAGGGTGTACCCTGTTTAAGAAGGTCAGCGTCCTATATATCACCATATTTTTACAATTTTGACATCAAATCCATTAATTAATTTTTCTTTAATCAACTCATCCCAATAGACTATTAAAAATTTACAATTGAATTTATGCACAAAATTTGGGGCGCGCAAATATCGTTCCACCAAAATCTCCCGCATTCAATCTATTTTTTCCACCACAGAATGTCAAAAATATAATAATTCCCATTTCATCCTATTATCGATCGTCCCTTCATCCCTTCCCCATTATTCGTCATCATCAACAGAGATGAGGATGTGTGCTCGTCGCACCGCGTTGACTCACTTTTTCCTCTCTCAACAGCAGCAGAACCACGCCTTGAATAATAGGCCGAGCTTGGAGTGGAGGAGGCAATCCCATCCAATTTTACAATTTTTTCCCAAATGGACCCAAAGGGGAGAGACGATGAGCAATCGATTCATTGAAAATTATTTTTATTAAAAAAATAAATAATTTCCCGACGTTATAAATAATTATAAAATATAATCATTCATAATTCTTCCAATTAAATTCTAAATTCCAATAATTTACAACGCTAACTAAAAATGGTAAATAAAATATGGGAAATATTTTACATGCCGAAAATAACATTGAAGTTGCCAAAAAGATTTTAACGATTCAAAAGTTTATCCTAGAACCACAAGTCTTTTACGCAAACTCTGGTTCGCATCAGGGATGGGTTCGATGACCCAAAATAAAAAATCGAAATTTCGGAGGGTCAAAAAATTTTCGAAACGAAAAAACGAAATTTCGATGCCAAAAGTGACCGAAAATCGAAACGAAAAACTCGAAATATCGAACCCATCCCTGGTTCGCATCAATTCTCATCATATAATTATTTGGCTAAATTTAACAAATTTTACAGTTTTTAAACCGAAACAAGAATTGGTTTAAACGGTTTAATAACCTAAATCCCTAAATTTTGATAAATACCAGTCTATACCTTTCGAGCTGCTCTATAAAATTGTTATAGTTTGTAAATGTAGTAGATAAATAATTAATTTTGAAGTTATGTACTATTTTTGACAATTTCATTTTATTTCGCAAATTAAATATTATCCTTTAAATACACTATTGTTCAAAAATTAAGGCATCTCCGCATTGGCAAAGTCGCAATGTGGCAGCCGGAGTGGAGGATATGGTATTGTTGAGGCAATTGAACGATGAAGCAATTGTTGAAAACTTGAGAAAGCGATTGGCAGCACGTGCAATTTTTGTGCGTTTTTGTAGAAAAAATAAAAGCTTTCCCGTGAATGTAGTGGTCAATTTAAAGTTTCTATAAGTTCTAAAATGCCGAAAATCACAAATAAATTTTTATATTGATTAGATAAATTGATATGAAAAAAATATAATTAATATTTGGAATTTTTAATTAAGGACGGTTTTTTTTTAAAATTAAACTGTTATGATAAATAAATTATTATTCACAATTTTTCACTCTTCAAAATGATATTTAAATATCCCAACATATTCAAAAGCAAAGACATGCCCCAAAATTTCAGAATCGGGTGTCTATAAAATTTTTGTCTTAACTTTAAATTTTGCGACATTATTTCCTTTTATTTTAGACGTATATTGGACCTGTCCTTGTTAGTGTGAATCCGTTTGCGGAAGTAGAAAAATTTGGTGAGCAACAATTGGAACAATATCAAGGTTGATATTTTCGGGAGAAATAAAAATAAATATTAAAAAATATAAAAAGGCGCTGCTCAATATGAAAATCCACCACATATTTTTGCATTGGCCGACGCCATGTTCCGTAATGTCCTAATTGATCGAGAGCGTCAATGTGTGATTATTTCAGGGGAAAGTGGAGCTGGGAAGACTGGTCCAAAAAAATAAATTTAATTCTAATTTAAATTAATTTTTAGTAGCAGCAAAACATATAATGTCTTATTTGGCCTATTCATCGGGAGGAGGACAACGAGTCCAAAAAGTCAAAGAGACAATTTTGAAATCAAATCCGTTGCTGGAAGCTTTTGGAAATGCGGCAACCACGAGAAATTGGAATAGTAGCAGGTGAAAAATTTGAGAATTTATTCAGAGTTCACGGGCACCAAAGGTATTATGAATAAATTAAATTTAACGAAATCTTTTTTATGGTAATTTTGGATGCTAAAGACATTTTTGAAAAAAAATAAAATTAAAAAAAATATCCAGAAAAAGTATTTCGGTGATTTCAAAATTTTTTAATTTAATAAAATATAACCCATACATTATTTTTATAAATTTTTAATAAATAAAAATAGAAAAGTAAGCGATTTAGAAAAATCAAGAAGAAAAACTTGGACTAAATTTGAATAATACAAAAAATAATTTAAAAAAATATTAAAAATTTTTATTTTGTAATTTGCATGCAATCGATTCGATGTTTCGGCGAAATTCATCTTCATTAAATAACAATAGTCTATAAAATTTTTTTTTCTTATTTTTTCAATTAACTTATAAATTATTTTCTTGTTTTATTTTATAAAAATATGCAAAAATATTGTTAGGAAAAAATCATTTTCAATCTTCAACTCCAAAACATAAATTTTTAAAAAATATCAAAAATTAGAATTTGAATTAAAAAATTTTCAGATTTGGCAAATATGTGGAAATTGTGTTCAGTTCGGGTGGTGAACCATTGGGTGGCCGTATTTCCTCATTTTTACTGGAAAAATCGCGAGTTGTACAAACATCCCCGGGCGAAAGGAATTTTCATATATTCTACCAAATGTTGGAAGGTGTCGATGCAGAATTGAGAAGGAATCTGGGGCTGAGCACCGTCGATTATTACAATTATTTGAATTGTTCTGGATGCTATAAAGCCGAAGGAACAGACGATAGACGGGATTTTGCTGAAACAATGGCAAGTTTTAGGAGGGGAGAGATAGAGAACGGTTTGAGTATGAGTGTAGGAGTATGAGTACTCTACATTCCGATTAGTGTCGGATACATTTTTTCTTTATAATTCATCATATGATTCGAGAAATTATTAATTAATTGATAGAAATGGTAAAAGGATATGGTACCACTTATAGAATATGTTTTAAGGTCGGCATTAACTTTGATGATCAATTATAAAAAAGAAAAAATATGATTTTTTTTATTTTTTTTAAATTATAATTTTGGTTTTTATTATTTATTTTTGATTGGTGCCCGAGTCTTCAAATTTTTATCATCCAATATTAATCAAATTTTATATTCTTTTCCTACTAATAATAGTTTATGAAGTTCAAAAAATTAAGATTAATTTTATAGTTTTTGCTTCTAACCTTATTTCAGTTACAATCAAATTCACTAATTTACTGGGACGAAATTTGGGGCTAACATATCCTATTTTTACAAAAATTTGAATTACTCCGGAATTCGGATACTATAAGGGCGAGGGACAGATTATAGATAAAAATTTTTCCGAAACAATGAAAAGTTTTTAGGAGGGAAATGCGTAAATAATGGATACACTCCGTGTCAGAGCAGTTTTTCTTTGTAATTCATTTTGTGATTGAAGAAAGAATTAATGGATTTTGAAGAAATTGCAAAAAAGTTATGGTAACATATAGAACACCATTAAGGGTAAGCGTTAATTTTGATGATCATTTATAAAAAAGAATAAATATGATTTTTTTATTTTTTTAATATAATTTTCCTTCATTTATATTTTTTGGCCTTCTTCTCCTCATCCATTTTTTGCACCATTATTAATCAAATTTTATATTCTTCTCCTCCTATAAATAGTTTATGAGATTCAAATATTTAAGTAAACTTTGAAGCTTTATTTCTAATATTTTAAAATCAAAATAAATAATTATTTTTAATCATTTCATCCGAATCAAAGACAATAAAATGGTATAAAATTTGCTATAGATCATGCCAAATTTTAACTTAAGAATTCAAGTTTGCAAATTTTATTCCATAAGTAACAAAAGTTATTAAAATTTTCTTATGAATTTTATCTGTATTTTTAGGACGCAATGAGAGCTGTTGGCCTCGATCCGCACACCCAAATTCAATGTTTGACCATTGTGGCCGCCACAATTCACATTGGCAACATTCAATTTGTTGAAAATCAGGGCGATGGCTATGCATCCGTTGGCGATGAAAAATGTACGCAAATAATGAAATTCATTCAATAGAAAAACTATTTAAAGATTTGGAATTTCCCGCCTTCCTTCTTGGTCTCACCACAGATGCCATAAAGGCGAAAATTCAATAAAAAAATTCTTAAATTTATTTTTAAATATTTAAGGAAAAACTGACACGCCGCCAGCTTCAATCAAAATGGGGTGCCAATACGGAACAAGTGGAAGTTCGACTCAATCCGGAACAAGTAATTTTTGCGGAATTTTGCACATTAATTCCTCTTAATTTTAAGGCTGTTTATACAAGAAATGCTTGGGCAAAAGCATTGTATGCTCGTTTGTTCGATTTTTTGGGTTTGTTTTTTGAACCCATAAATTTATTTTTAAATATTTTGATAAATTGTCATAAATTGAACATAATATAAAATATCCAAAGGAGGAAAAATATACATAAAATTTAAATCAAAAAATTTAATTAAAACGTAAATTCTTATTAATTTTTCCAAACGAAAAAAGAATCAGAAATAATTGTCCAACTCAATAAGAAAAAATTAATATTTTTACATTCAATAACTATTCTCTATTTTTAAATTAAAAAAATATATTTGTATATAGTTGCCGCCGTCAACACCGCATTGGATGTGGACACTCGGCGACATTCAATGGATTTGTCAATTGGCGTTTTGGACATTTATGGATTTGAAGTGTTTGAGCGAAATGGATTTGAACAATTTTGGTAAAAAACAAATTTATGCCTCATATTTCCAAAAAATTATTTTTAGCATCAATTTTGTGAACGAAAAATTGCAACAAATTTTTGTGGAATTGACATTGAAAGCTGAACAAGAAGAATATCATTCCGAAGGAATTCAGTGGACGCCTGTGGAATTTTTCAACAACAAAATTGTTTGCGATTTGATTGAATCAAAAAGACCACCAGGTAAAATTCATTTTACTTAGTAACTAGGAAAGGAGCTACTAAAATTCCTACACAAATCTACGTAATCTTACTAAAGAGAAAAAATTTTTTAATGATTATTAAAAAAGGATATTATAGTTTTCCTTTTTGTTTTATTTTGATTATTTGAAGCTGGAAAAGTGAAAAAAGATTTATGACAATAAGAATAAAAAATTTAATCTCTGATAAGAAATAATTAAAATATATATTATGGTTGATTTTTCTGATTTATTGAAGAAATGAAATGAATGGTATAATAAAAAAAATCGTGTAAATTCATATTAGAAAATATTTTTTATATAAATTTTTTCAACCCATAAATATTTTACATTAAACTATGTATAAATTAAATAAACTGAAATATAAATATAAAAGTAGGCAATCACTGAGACTGAGAACAGAAATAATTTAAAATTAAAATAAAATTATTAATAATGAACTATTCATTTTTGCCACATATCTAAAAAAGTAAAACACAGAATTCTATCGTAATTATGATAATAAGTAAAGAATTATTCAATTTATTCTATATGGATTTGGGTGTCTAGATTTTGATCGTAGAGGAAAGGTCCCTAATTTTTGGAAAGATTTTAATTTTACAATTTACACCATTTTTATTTTTTTTTATCAACAATTTGGTTTCTGAATGATTTTTCTATTAAAGGTATTATGCCAATTTTGGATGACATTTGCGCCCAACTCCATGGGCAAAGCGATGGCGCCGATGAGAAAATGTTAACCAAATTGAGCAAACAACTCCAAGGCCACGAACATTTTCGGCAAGGCGCCGGCTGTTTTTTGGTCCAACATTATGCCGGTGAAGTGGTCTATCAAGTTGATGGATTTTGCGACCGGAATCGTGATATTTTGCATTCGGATTTGGTCCAATTGATGATGGGAAGTGAAAAGTATGTCTTATTATTAAGTAGAGGGTGCCTTATTATTTTTTTTTATTTATTTTTTGAATATTCTGTCCAATTTATTACTAGGAATATTAGATTGGTTGTGAATTTTTGGTGTAGAGATTTTTAGGATGAATTAATTTCGATTACAAGTTATAGTTCCCCATAACTCATTTTTATATAATTATTAATCATTTCAGCCAATTTATGCGTAAATTGTTCGCTGATTGTGCCTCGGTTGATCCCAACAAAAAACCGACGAGTGCTTCCTCCAAAATTCGTACTCAAGCCAATCATTTGATGGATTCCCTGATGCGTTGTGTGCCACATTATGTTCGTTGTATCAAGCCAAATGAACGGAAACGTGCTTTGGCTTTCGATGAGGAAAGGCATGTTTTTTTTGCTCCTTTTAAAATTATTACCAAATATTAATTTTTTTAATTTATTACAATCATGATGGATTTGTTTTAAAAAATCATGAAAATTTTGTTAATCCATAGTAAAGTTCATTTTAAATATTTGGCACAATTTCATCATTTTTGATATAACTAAAATTAATATAAAAGGAGAGAAGATTTTATTTCTGGTGTGGAGTAAAATAATTAGTTAATTATCAACTAGGATTAAATAGCCCTAATCAGATGGAGATAAATTAGTTAGAAAAAGAAAGTAATGGATTTGATAGAAATTGTTAAAAGATTTAGCAAAATGTAAGACAAATTCCTTGGTAAGCTTTAATTTTGAAACAAATATCAAAATAAAATTTTGATTTTTGTAATTTTTAATTTGATTTTTAATTTTTTATGATTGTCGGCAATGACATTTTTTTATATTCATCTTCACCTCATGAATCAAATTTTATATTTTATTTCTCCCTCTAATTTTGTATGGGTTTAAAAATTTTAGGAGAAAAAGAAATTTATTGTGAATGAGCAAAAAAAATTTTTTTAAATGCACAATAATAATCAAATTCTTATATTTTTTTTTTCTCTAGATAATTTATTATGTTCAAATTTTTATATGAATTTTGTAAAAATCGGTCATAATTTTAAAGTTTTAGGGACCTAAATATATCTGATTTCTAGTACTGGAATTGGAACCATTTAAATATTCAATTTGATTTTTTTTAAAATCTGATTTTTCATAAAATAAGAAATTGTATTAATTTCTGCAGAGTTCTCCATCAAGTCCGCTACCTTGGCCTACGTGAGAACATTCGTGTCCGTCGTGCCGGTTTCGTCTATCGACGACCATTTGAACGATTCCTTTGGCGTTATGCCATTGTTTGTCCTCAAACTTGGCCAAAATGGCGAGGCGAACCGAAGAAAGGATGTGAATTGATTTGCACCGGAGCCCAATTGGCAGAGAATGAATTTCGTTTGGGCAAAACAAAAATATTCATTAGAAATCCGGAATCACTTTTTTTGTTGGAGGAAGCACGAGAGAGAAAATACGATGGATTTGCTCGGATCATTCAGAGAACATTCCGACGATTTGCAGCCAAAAGGCATTTGAGCAAACAAAAGGTGAGGAATTGTATGGTCATTTCCATCACTCAGCAATTCTAGCAAGTTGTTCTAATAAAATAATCATAAATAGATTTTCTGGCTATTATAATGATCATTTATAAATAAAAAATATTCGCCCATATTAATGGTTAGATTAATAAAGCTATTTTTAGAATTTTTTTTGGCCATAATTTGATCAAAACCTCAATAAGCCAAGAAATTGAAAAGATCCCTAAAATTTATCTATTAAATGATTTATTTATTTTTTAATTATTAAAATAAATTATAACAAATAAATTAATTTTCTTTTATTGGAGGACTTAAAAATCTTATAATTTTTGCTACTCATAAATAATTTGATTTAATATATTTATTCAAATCTTCAGATTTGTTATAATATTAATTTTACAAAGCATATGCCGGAAACAAAAAATTTTATAAAAAAATAAAAACCAAAAAAATTAATTTTGAAAAAATAGGATGAAGCCAGTGAATTGTTGCGTGGCAGAAAAGAACGAAATCAGCACACATTAGAGAGACATTTCGTTGCAGATTACATTGGACTGGAACAGAGACCCGGCCTTCAAGCATTTTGTGGACGAAGAGAACGAATCCATTTTGCCGCTGCTCTCACAAAATATGATCGTCGATTTAAGGTTAAAAATTTTTTCTGATTAGAGAAAGAAATTTGTATTCCAGAAAAATATAAAAACTAATTTTTACTGATTTAATTAAAAAAATCAATATTTAAATTTAAGCACATTTAAGTAATTTCTAGAATATATTTTCAATTTTTTTCCAGACAACTCGCATGGATGTATTGCTCACCGGAAAATGCCTTTTTCTTATTGGTCGGGAACCACTGAAGACTGGAGTGAATAAAGGAAAATTGGTAGAGACTGTCAAAAGGTAACAAATGAATTCGTTCAAACTTCAAAATTATAAAAATTTCACCCCAATTATAGGCAAATTCCACTGGGTCAAATCAGCGCAGTCATTGTCAGTCCATTTCAAGATGATTTTGTGCAAATTTCAGTTATCGATTCATATTGTTCTCTAGTTGAAACACCACTCAAGACAGAATTATTGGCCGCATTAAAGTAGGTTATACAGGGAAATATAATATTCTCAGATCTATGGCTTTAATTTACAATAATTTTAAATAAATTTTTGGATAGACAATATTTTTGTTTAAATGTATTTTATAAAGATCATTTCAAATAGTTTAATTGTCTTCCATACTGTATTGCTAAAAACATCGATTCAAACATTACAATTTAGTAACGATTGAAAAAGAAAATAACCTCAATTAATAGCAAAAAATTACTTTATTTTTAGAACCCATAAATTTATTTTTAAAATATTTTAATAAATTTTCAATCAAAAATGACTATTTCAAAAAATCCTCAGTCTTCAAACGAACAAAATTTATTAAAATTTTAGATTAAGAAATTAAAATAATGAACCAAATTCTGATTCAAAAGAATAATTTTTATTGATGTTTGCATTTATATATAAATATCCATAATATGGTTATTTCCTACAAATTGGGCAGTAAATAATTCCAAAATATACAGCAAACGTTGCAAAGAACGCACCGGTCATCCATTGAACCTCCAATTCCGTGACCGTTTCAGCATTCAATTAAAGCCTATTTCGCAAGGCCCAAAATTGTTCGCAACAGCAGCCACCCTCATTGGGGGGAAAGAACGCGTGGTGGAATTCAGCATTCTTAATGGTGGAATGCCAAATGAACATCAGCAAAGATTTCAAACAACTACGAATGGACGAACGCTGAAAGTGGCAGTGATGAGGGGATTACCACCCGAAACCAGTAAGTCATTTTATATACAATTGAAATTTATTCACATTCGAATTTTGCAAACCAAATCAGAGAATCATAGATTTAAGTTTAGCAAATTTTTATTCTTATTAGGATAAATTTATTAGAGAAAGAATTTTTTTATTTGTTAAAAATTGTAGAAGATTTTGGGTAGCATGTAGGATATTTTCAGAGTGAAAGATTTAATTTAGAAAAGCTGTAATAACTTTTTAGTATTAAAGATAAATTATATTAATTTTTATTTTTTTAATTTATTTTATTTTTATTTCTGATGGTGCCCTCTGTTTTTTTTATCTTCACATGAAAATCAAATCTTTTATAATTTTTCCTCTCAAGAAAAGTTTATGAGATTCAACAATTTAATAATATTTTTGCAAAAATTTACTAATAGAGAGGCAAAATATTTTTAAAAAGGATGTTGATTTTACCATTATGACTTGAAAAATATGCGAATTTTTCAATATGAAAATTTCGAATCAATACATATATTGAATTTTTAAAATCAGCATTTAAAAGTTTATCATTTAAAATTTAAATTGTGGAAATTTCGTTTCAGAACAAAATTTAACAATTTTTATGAAAAAATAAATTTTATTTTAAAGAACCTTCTGGCCAACGCCGTATAATTTCAACATCTACATATTCTACTCCACTTCGTCCAAACCAAAAACAGCCGAATGGACATTTGTCATCATCGAATCGACCAATGGTGCAACAAACCGTCAATAGCCCTGCCAAAAATGGAGCATCCCAACAGAAGAATTTGGCCAATGTCGCAATTGCTCAACGCGGTCAACAAGCTCAGCATTTTCAACAGCAAAAACCGGCAGAAAGGCCACCACCACTTAAGCCTAAACCAATGGTGGGGGTAATCATTTTTAAATGCATTAGAGTCGATTCCATAAAAAAATTAACAAAATCAAATTCATATGATTAAATTCTAATATTTTTAAATCCTATAGAATTTTTCCTGTAAATTGGGAATAAAAAGAGAAATAAACAGTTCATTTGTAAACCAATAAATATTGTTTCGAGATTCGCGAAGAAATTATCAAAATATAAAAACAAAATTGTGACACATCTAATATTGTTTAAATTTGTTAATATAAAATACTCTTTTAGAATTCTATGATTTGTGCTATCCGAATTAGATCTTATTTTTTGGCCAAATTAAATTGAATAAATTAGAGAAAATAAAATAGATCCATTTATTTTTATTATTTTTTGCCCAATCTTACCTTAATAATTCTTCTAAAAAACTCAAATTAATACTTAACATAGCAATCCAAAGGGCATTCATTTTATTTCCTCTCTAACAAATTGAAATACTACATAAACTTTTTATAATGCAATTAATCTATATAGCAATTTATAATATAATTTTACAGGTTAAACCGCGTGGACCACTTCTCAAAAGCTTATACCCATATGAGGCCCAAGACACGGATGAACTCTCATTTGGCAAGGATCAGCTCATTGAATTGGTGAAAAAGGATGAATCCGGATGGTGGACTGGCAGATTGAATGGCAAAACTGGATTATTGCCGGCTAATTATGTGGAAGAAGTTGCTTGAAATAATAATTTTAACGATTAATTATTGACCAATTAAATACAAAATAAAATTTTTAAAATTATTTCTTTTATATCCTTATCTTTATTCATGTCAAATATTTGGTATTTGTTTATCCTACTAGGGTAGATTTTTCCCCCAGAAATTACCGTAAGTTACTCTCAAAATTTAAATTTTCCATTCTAAAATTGCCTAAAATCATGTTTTTCCATTATTTTGCAATCAAATATTATTAATAAAATAAAAATCTCAAAAAAATTTTTCAAATCTGCTCCGAGATAATTAAATACCAAAAATTTTTACATTCCTTAAGCATTTTGTTTTTTATCCAATTTCACCAATTTTTGCTGATTGTGATTCCCTATTCAATTAATTATTACTTTTTTGCCTTAAATATAAGTAATTCGGCCTCTTTCTATATAAAATATTTTGCTCAGCCAATTTTATTTTTAAACAATAAAATATTTCGATTTGATTTTTTAATTTTAATCTTGTAAATTAGCTAAAAAAATTCGAATTAATAAATAGACATTATTTAAAAAAAAAAATAAAAAAAAATGACTATTTCCATAAAGTAACTAGTCATTAATTCATTTCGAAAGATAAATTTTCATTTTTAATAATATTGACTAAAATCGTTACAAAAAAATTAAAATCAGCAGAAAAATAATTTAATTTTTTATGATCGAATTTCTTTGTTGCATTATACCCAATCCCACTATTACAAAATTTTGATGACAAAAAATGATCATAATCTTCTCAATAAACATATTAGATATTATATATAATAGTAATAATGAAAAATATTCAAAAATTAAAAAAAAAGAATTTAAAAACATTATAGATCAAATCTATAGAAAATTTCTCATATCTTAGTGAATATAATTGGATAATTTGTTTAGTTTTTTGTTGGTCTTCAATTGTGTTCTTCAATTTTTGGAAAGTGGATGATCAGTATCATTCATTTAAAATAATTGAAAATTAGAATATGAAAATAACCAAAATTTTCATTAATTTTTTGATTTATTAAATATAATTTTTGTATAATAAATCGCAAATAACCCTCCTCATAAATTAAATAGAGTGCGAATAAATAATTTTTATCTTAAATTAATTTGAATAAATTTATAAAAAATGAATGAAAATTATAATCAAATCATATAAAAAACGGCAATACGAATGACACTCTTCAAAACCATTTTAAGCAGGTCCCTTACGGAGGTCCCGCATTCCAAAAATTGAAGTACTTGAATCAAACTGAACTAATTAGATTATAAATTAAGACAATATATTTACTGGTTACGCATAATTTTCTATGAGTTTTAAATTTATATATTTTAATTTCTTTTTCTTTTTTTTTTTAAATATTAATTATTTAAGCTTTATTGAATATATTATTAATTAAAAAAACTTTTGAATATTATGAATATGACAAAATGAAATTATTTATTTTTAGATGAAGCATTTTTAGACTTTTTTATTCTTATTTTTATTCTTTCTTTTGCCTACATTTTCATTTCATGCCACACTTAATTAATGGATAATAGATGCATTTTCAAAATTATATAAACTTTTCGCAATTCTTTTCGCTGTTTTCAATGTTTCTTTTCGCAATCTTCAATGTTTTTTTTTCGCAATTTGCAATAATTTTTTTCGCAAAATTATATACCATCCCTTAAAATATTAAGTAATGATATTTAAGTATAACATTAATTTTGGCATAATGGTTGGAAATTTAAGATAAAAAATTAAAACAATATATAAACTTTTGAGCATTTTCAATGTTTTTTTTCAGTAAAAATTTAGATAGATGATGTAAAAAAGGGAAAAGAATTTGACATTGATTATTCGCCTCAGCTAATATTTTTTTATGTTTGTTTAATTACTTTTAGAAAAAACAAAAAAAATTATAGGGAAAATTTAAATTTTTACAACCCATAAATATTTTGGATTATTTAGAAAATAAATAAACAACTAAAATTTATTCAATAAATATGCAAAGATACAAGGCTGAGCGAAATTAATTTTTGAAATTTAAAAATATAAAAAAAAAAGAATTTTTGAAAAAAATTTCTTAATTTTTTAATCATACTATATAGAGAGATAATTGCACAAATGCTCCTATAACGGTAGCCATGAGTTTGTGGTGTTCAATTATAAAAAAAAGGTTAAAATATATGAAATATCAATCCAGGGGGCGACTTGACATAAAATGCTCTGAAAATCCTCATCTGACAAGTAATTTGTATAATTTTTAAAGCTAAATTATATTTAAGTGGATAAATTTCCATATTACAAAAATTATGATTGGCCTACTACACAATTTAACAAAATTATTCTATATACAATAATTCTTGAATTATTGAACACATTAAAACATTTTTATATAGCAAAAAATAAAATAAAATAGATGGAATTGTAAAGATCTATTACATTGTATTTTCAAACCCATAGAAATTTATATATTTCCTGCGAATATATTTGGCTAATTAAAGCATTCATTTGGTAGTTGTTTCCGCCACTGACTTAATTTTTGGAATTTGGGCTTCGTGCCCATTTAAAATTGTGAAAAATTTCATTTAAATACAGTAACCCATTCATTTGTTCAATTGATTTTGAAATTAAATTTAAAAATGTGATAACATATAAAATTCATAAGTACACTAATTTTTATGCAACAAGGTTCCACAAATTAGGAAATGAAATGAATGGAATTTTGAATTGATGGAAAATTTTTAATTTTGTTCAAATCTGCAATTTTGTTCTCAAGTGTCGGTTGGAATGAAATATGAATAATTGTGAATTTTTTTTATAATTTATTAATAAAAAAACTAATAACATTTTCGTGCTAAGCTCTTCAAGGGATTCGATTGTAAAAATAATTTTTTAATTTTGAAAAAAATTTCTAATAATGCTTTCTTTTCACTATCTTCAAATTTTAAATCCATTTTAAATGAATTGATTAGAAAAATTAATTATGTATTTAGTACGATGACCTTCTGTGCCGAATAGCAGAATAGTTACAATAAGTAAATAAAATGAATAAATTCAAAATCAATTTATTTCTTTTTTAAATTTTAGTTTGGTTTTTTGTTTTTTTCCTTTTTGGGGCTTTATTTATTTTCACACATTTATCAAATTTTTTATCTATTTTCTTCCAGAAATATTTTATGATATTCAAAAATTTAATAAGATTTCTTAAAAAGAAAATTTTTGTGCTTAAACTGAAAAACTACTAATGGCCAAGTATTATAAAATGTTGAGATTCGCTAAAAAAGTTATTATCAAAAAATACAATTTATTACAAAAATAGTAAATTTTATAATCTTTCTTGGATGAATTGATTAGAGAAAAATTAATAAATTTTGATAGAAATTTAAAAAAAAAATTATGAAATCTTATAGGAGAGAAGGGTTGCGCTCCCGATTGTTCGGGGGTGAGTATCGGGGGTGGCTTAAACTGGTTTATATGGTGATACTATTTTAAAAAAATTATGAAGAAATACATTTAAAATCATGCATTAGATAGCCAACTTGAGCTCTTTTCAAGCAGATTTCGATATCAGTATGTAACAAATTAAATAAATTAAGTGCAGAAAGACGCGGTAAAAATTATTGAAAAATTTCACATTTTATGGAGGGGAAATTTAGATTTGTTATTTTCATTTTTTTTAAATTTTATTAAATTTCTTCTCTATTTTTAAAATTTTCAAACTCATCGAATATTAAAGATGGTCCAGCTAATATAATTGACTCAAAAATTAATTAAAATCAATTCGTTTTCACGTTGTACACATCTAATTTTTGGAATGCGGGGCACTATGGCCCGCTTAAATAATAATTTAAAAAAATACGTATTACCAAATTTTGAAAAAATTAAAATGCTATCTTTTTAAATAAAATACAACTCATAAATTTTAAACGCGGAATAATTTTTTGTATTCAATTAAATATAAAGAAATTTAATTTGAGAACAGTTATAATTCAAATTTATTTTAAAAGATATTTAATTTTTTCTTTCCAATTTTCCATAAAATATGATTTGACACTTACTGAATGTAAAACAATAATTCGTTGGAATAATTATATCTTGAGTTAACAAACACATGTAAATATTTTTAAATAGCAAAAATAAAATAAATTGAAAATAACATTTGTAAAGGTCTATTACATTAAATTTTTAAACCCATAGAAATTTACTTATTTCCTGCGATTAAAATTGGCTAATTCAAGAATTCATTTGGTTGTTGTCTCGGATGTTCATTTAATTTTTGGTCTGTGGGCTTTCGCCCACTTAAAATTGTGAAAAATTTCATTCAATTACACTAAACCACTCATTTGCACGTTTAATTTTATAATTAATTTAGAAAATTAAATTTAAAAAATGTGATAACATATAAAATACATAAGAATATTTTCTTTAATTTTGCTTTCAGAAATTTCAATAAAATAGATTAAAAGTACAACGGTCGATTATATAAAATGGGACCATCATATGATGAATAATTTCGGCTTAAAATTCTCAAATTTGGTTCCTCATTTGGCTTCTAGAAAATTTGCCAAGTTCATCAGCAAACAACCATCATCAATAATCTCGGTATTTATCAATTTAGCAAATTTACCGTAACATATATATGTAATTGACATTGTGGGTTTAGAAAAAATTAATTTATATTTCCAGTTTTTAATTTTAAACTCTTTAATTTTGTACCAAAATGATATTTTTATATACCATTCGATGCCTCTCGATGAGAACTACAAAATGGTAAAAGGTTTATAAGGACTAAAATCTGTTTCTGATTTTGTAGAAGCAAAAATTATTTTGTCTGCAAAAATAGCAATTTTTCTACAAAATAGAAATTTTATCTAAAAAAAATAGTAATCATAATTTTCTTCTATTATAATAAATTAATGAAAATAAATGTATGGTTTTAAAATTTTCACTTCTTTCTTTGGCATTTTTTTGTAAAAAATAAATGAAATTTATTATCTATTTTTACAAATCATATAAAATAATAGTTTTAGTGCATGCATTCAAGAATTATCCAGCTGGAATGCGTTAATTGAATGGATTCTATTTTCCATTTGATTTAAATAATTTTCGTATAATTTACCTTTTAATATCAAATTAAAATATTAAATGTCAATGAACAATATTTATCCGATTTTGAAGAAATTATTTAAAGGAAATTTAAAATAAATTTTGGATATTTAAAAAAATTAACAGCATAAAAATAATTTTACAAAAAATTGCCTAAATGAAATTTTAAAATTTCAAACTATCAAATATTAACCATTGTCTGGAAAATAAATTGGCTCTTAAAATCATTAAAATCACTTCATTTTTATTTATTAACTGGCTTGCGAATTTTTGGAATGACTTTCAGAGCATTTTATGTTATGGCGTCCATTGGATCGATGTTTCATATATCTTAGCTTTTTTTAATTGAACACCACAAACTCAACGCTACCGTTACATGAGCATTTGAGCAATTATCTATCTATATAGTACCATTAAAAAATAATGATATTTTTTTCAAAAATTCTTTTTTTTTATATTTTTAAATTTCAAAAATTAATTTCGCTCATCACAGTATTTTGCATATTTATTGAATAAATTTTAGTCATTTATTTATTATCTAAATAATCTAAAATATTTATGGGTTGTTAAAATTTTAATTTTCCCTATAATTTTTTCCATTTTCTAAAAGTAATTAAACAAACATAAGCTCGACTATAAATGGGATTCAAACATTAGAGGAAGAATTTTATTATTTCACGAAAAAAAAATCTGAATTTAAAAATAAACAATTTTTTGCGAATTTTCCTTCTCATAAAAACATTTTATCAAGAATAGAAATTTTTATTAAATTATTTTTTTAATAATTAATAAAAGAAATTTATGATTTATTTTTATTAATTTTATTCAGTGAAAAATATAAAATTAATATTTTAAAACTCATAAAATATTTATAAGTCCATTTTTATAAAAAAAAGCATTAAAATAAGTCATATAAAAATACAGGGCAATGATCGGTCAAAAAATTTATATCAATTCAAAAAATTTAAATTAACAAAATTATTCAAAAATGCTCATTTTACTAAAGTGAGATTAATTTTCCTAAAATCATCATGGAAAATATATGAATCAATTTTTATTTTTAGAACTTGAAATGTTTGAATTAATTATACGAATGTGCTTGTGCATCAAGGATCACGATTCGCTAAATGCCATCGAATTTATTGACTTTTCATCCCTATAACTAATTTAACAAAAAAAAAACACTTATTGAATAAATTAGTTCTTTCTAATATTTCATATCATTTTTCTAATCCAACTACAAAAAAAGGGGTGTTTTTTATTAGTATTTGGCTTAAATTATACAAATAAAACAACCCATCCAAATTTATTTTACAATTGACAGACACCATCTAAAAAAATCGTAGAAATATTTAAGTATGATTGGTTAAAAATATCAAATCAACGATTTGATGTGGAGGAGGAAGAGATGGATTATTCCGTAGAAATGAATGCCGAAACATTAGCAAGTTTACAGGAGGGATGGATGAATGGGTTACAAATCGCTTATTAAGGTCTGATCAATTTTTCTTTATAATTCATTTTGTCATTGGGGAAAGAATTAATTGATTCGATATTTATTGTAAAAAGATATGGTAGCTTTGAAATACCTTTAAGAGCAACGTTATATTTGATGAGCAATTATAAAAAAAGAAAATTTTTATTTTGTAAAATAATTTGCTTTTAGTTATTTGTTTCTGTCGTCGGGATCAGGGCTAACGTTTAATTTTTATTAAAAATATTAATCACTTTATTTTTCCCTTTTAATAATAATTTATGAGTTACAAATAAGTTCAATTTTTTTTGTTTTTTGATCCGAATTTATTTCAATCATCAATCAAATCCGATAATTCGTTTTTAGACCAAATTTAGGGCTATGAAACTCCGATTATTACAATTATTTGAATTATTCTGGATACTAAGGCCGAGAGAACAGCAGAAGATAGATGGGATTTTGCTGAAACAATGGAAACTTTTGATATGAGGGAAGAGTTAAAGAATGAACATCCCCACCCCCACCGGCGGTTAGTGTTATTTTGCAAATTTATTAATATTTTTAGAACCCTCTATTGGGATGAATGATAATGATAATGATTGAAAAAAAAAGAAAATGGAGTTTGAAAAAAAATATGGCAGAAAATAAGATTCATTCTGAGAAAGCATTAACTTTGAATAATAATTTAATAGAAAATAAATCAGATTTGAGATAATTTGTTTTAATTTTTTATTTTTGTCTTCATCGTCGGGTTTGCTTTTTTTTATCCGCCAATATTAATCTAATTTTATATTCTTTTCTTCTTAATAATAATTTATGAGATTCAAAAATTTAAGGAAAATTTGTCATTTTTGATTTTAATTTTTGCCAATTTCCAATCAAATCCATTAATTCTTTTTCTAATCAATTTATCTTAATCAGTGATAATAAAATGTTTTTAATTTTTTAAAGTTTAATCTAATTTTAATTAAAAAATTCAATTCCACCTTATAGAAAAAAAAGATATTAAATTTTTATGAATTTTGTCTTTAATTTAAGACGCAATGTTATATTTGTTCAAAAATAATGGAATTGTGCCAAAAAATAGGATGAACTTTACTATGGATTAACGAATTCATGATTTTTTGAGATTAAATCCATCATTACCGAACGAATTTAAAAAAAAAGTAAAATTTAACCCAACAAATCTGCTATTTAATTTGGTAAAAAGCATCAAAATTGGTTCAGTTTATGAGTTATTGAAAATGCCGAAAAGCTGGAATTTATCCATCCCATAAAATAGCATGAAATGTAATAATATAAAGATAATATTCATTTGGAAAATTTTTTGATGTCCAAAACTCAATTCGAAATAAAAAAATAAATCCAAAAAATAAAAGTAAAATAAAAACATGTCTTTTCTCATCTTAATATTAATGGATGGAGAGATAGCTTTAATTTTGAAGGGAGCATAAAAAATGATTAATTATCAACTAGGATTAAACATTAAAAAGCCTTAATATTGGGCTGAGTTGGTTAGAAAAAATTGCATTTGATAGAAATTGAAAATAAGATTTAGCAGTAAGAGACAGTCTACATTGTAAGCCTTAATTTTGAATAAATATAAAAATAAAATGTTGATTTTATATTTTTGTTAATTTGATTTTAATTTTTTATTATTGCCGGCATTTTGTGGGGTTTTTTTATATTCATCTTCACCTAATAAATCAAATTTTTTATTTTATATCTCACTCTAATTGTTTATGGGTTCAAAAATTTTAGCAAAAAAAAAAGAAATTTGTTTTGAAAATATATTTTTTTAAATTTAAAATATTAATCAAATTTTATTTATGAGGTTCAAAAATTTTATATGAATTTTGCCAAATCGGTCATAATTTTAAAGTTTTCGAAACAAAAATATAACCGATTTCGAGGACATGAAATCATTTTAATATTAAATCTGATTTTTTTAAAATCTGATTTTCATAAAATAAAAAATTATATTAATTTCTGCAGAGTTCTGCACCAAGTCCGCTATCTCGGCCTTCGTGATAACATTCGTGTCCGTCGTGCCGGCTTCGTCTATCCCCGACCCTTCTAACGATTCCTTTGGCGTTATGTCATCGTATGCCCTTAAACATGGCCAAAATGGCGAGGAGAACCGAAAAAAAGATGCGAATTGATTTGCACCGGAGCCCAATTGGCAGAGAATGAATTTCGTTTGGGCAAAACAACACTTTTTTGTTGGAGCAGGCAAGAGAGAGAAAATACGATGGATTTGCTCGGATCATTCAGAGAACATTTCGACGATTTGCAGCCAAAAGACATTTGAGCAAGCAAAAGGTACGATATATGTCATTTCCATAATTAAGCAAATTTTAGCAAGTCATAATTCATCATATTGAACCAATAAGATAGTGGGAAATATATTTAATTGTCCCCACTTCCTTGTTATTGTTAGAAAAATGGAAAAAATAAAAGTTATTTTTACCAAATTTTGTTGACCATTATTTGATCAAGATCTCAATAAGCTGCATCTATAGCCCAAAAGTTATTTTATTCTATTTATTTTTTAGAATTAAATAATAGAATAAAAACTAACTTTTTTTATTTTGGGTAAATAATAAAAAATTTTAAAAAATATCTCTTAATTTTTGTTTCTCATCAAAAATTTGATTGGATTAATTATTTTAATAATCTTCGGTTTTCTTAGAATATTAATTTTAAGAAATCCCAGAGGAGGACAAAAATTTTCAAAAAAAAATAATAAAATCAAATAAAATTATATTTGAAAAAATAGGATGAAGCCGGTGAATTGCTGCGTGGTAGGAAAGAACGAAATCAGCACACATTGGAGCGACATTTCGTTGCGGATTACATTGGTTTGGAGCAGAGACCCGGCCTTCAAGCTATTTGTGGACGAAGAGAACGAATTCATTTTGCTGCCACTCTCACCAAATATGATCGTCGATTTAAGGTAAAATTTTTCTATCGAGAGAAAGAGATTGTATTTTTATTCTTGAAAGTTTTATATTAATTTTCTGATAACCATAAAGATTAAAAAGGGGCCTTCTTATGAATAGTGCCGAATGCCGATTAAAAACTAATTTTTTCTTAATGATTTAATTAAAAATAAAGCAACAGCAAATGTAAAGAAATTTGTTGACCAAAATTATTTTATTTCTTTAAGACAACTCGAATGGATGTGTTGCTCACCGGAAAATGCCTTTTTCTTATTGGCCGAGAACCGTTGAAAACTGGGGTGAATAAAGGAAAATTGGTGGAGATTGTCAAAAGGCAAGCCAAATGAATTAAAATTTCACAAAAATATTCCACAAATTATAGACAAATTCCACTGGGTCAAATAAGCGCAGTCATTGTAAGTCCATTTCAAGATGATTTTGTGCAAATCTCAGTCACCGATTCGCATTGTTCTCTGCTTGAAACCCCATTGAAAACTGAATTATTGTCGGCATTAAAGTAGGCTCAATATAAAATTTTTAATGGTTCATTACAACTGAATTGAAAGAAATGAATTAAAATTGTTTAAATCGATTAAATTTCCATAAATATCGAAACATAACAATTTATCATCGATTATAATAAAATAATTTTAAAGAATTTTAATTAAATAGCGAAAAAATTTATACCCATAAATTTATTTTTAAAATATTTTAATAAATATTTAGTCATAAAATGACTATTCCAAAGATGTTCACAACCAGTCAACAACGCAGAAATATTATAAAAATTTTAATTAAAAAGTAAAATAAAAAGCAAAATTCTAATTTGAAAGATTAATTTAAATTAATTTAAATAAAAATTATTGAATTAATTTAATATATAGATATCCGTAAAAATGACCATTTCCAAAATATGAACAACAATTTGAAAATAAATTTAATATTTACAAATTTCAGCAAACGTTGCAAAGAACGCACCGGACATCCATTGAATCTTCAATTCCGTGACCGTTTCATAATCCAATTGAAGCCAATTTCTCAAGGACCAAAATTGTTCGCAACAGCAGCCTCCATTATTGGTGGCAAAGAACGGGTGGTGGAATTCAACATTATTAATAATGTAATGACTTCTGAACATCAGCAAAGATTTCAAACAACGACAAATGGACGAACGCTGAAAGTGGCAGTGCTGAGAGGATTGCCTCCAGAAACTAGTAAGTTATTTCTATTTAAAATTGAAATTCATTCACCCTTTAAATTATCGAATCTAATCAGCAGAGAAACAAATTTAAATTGAGAAAATTTTATCATTTAATTCCCTCTGATTAGAATAAATTAATTAAGAAAGGAATTAGAGAATATGATAGAAATTGTAAAAGATTTGGTAACATGTACCATGTAGAACATCTTCAGAAGAAAGATTTAACTTTGTAAAGCTGTTAATAACTTATAAGTAAAAAAAAATTATATTAATTTTTATTTTTTTAATTATAATTTTATTTTTATTTTTGAGCTCATCGGTGTGTTGCTTTTTAATCTTCACATAAAAATAAAAATCTTTTAAAATTTTTCCACCCAAGAAAAGTTTATGAGATTCAATAATTTTAATACTAATTTGGGAAAAAATTTACTAATAAGAGAGGCAAAATATAAAGGAATTGATTTGGTCATTTTTATGACTTGAAAAATAAAATTTTTCAACATTAAAATGTCGGTATAAAAAATTGTGACCATAATACATTTTTTGAATTATTTAAAATCAGCATTTATAATTTTATCATTTAAAAATTGTTGAAACTTCGTTTCCGAACTAAATTCAACAATTTAAATAAAACTAAATTTTATCTTCCAGAACCTTCCGGACAACGGCGCTTAATTTCAACATCCACACATTCCACTCCACTTCGTCCAAACCAACAGCAGCCGAATGGACATTTGACATCTTCGAATCGACCAATGGTTCAACAAACCGTCAATAGCACTGCTAAAAATGGAGCATCCCAACAAAAGAATTTGGCCAATGCCGCAATTGCTCAACGCGGCCAACAAGCTCATCATCATTTTCAAGCACAACAACCGGCGGAAAGACCACCACCACTTAAGCCTAAACCAATGGTAGGGTAATCATTCATTTAAAAAAAATAATTAAATTTTAAAAGTATTAAAGCCAATCCCATAAAAAAAAATCAATGAAATTAAAATGAATTAATTATAATTTTTGAACCTTATAGATTTTTTCGAGTAAATTGGTTATTATAAAAACGGAAATATCAGTTCATTTTAAATAAATCAATTTGGACTGCTCGAGAACGAATTATTTAAAAAAAAAATAATAAAATAAAATAATGACAAAATTTGCCTTAGCTACGGTCACATTTTCTTATTATTAGGATTTTCTTATCAAAATAGCCAAATGTGATTGACGAATAATGTAATTCATATTAATATCCAAAATTTTTTTAAAATTTTTTTTTATATTTTTAATGATTTCAACTTCTACTAAATTTTTCGGATTTAGGTTCTTTTTTGGTCAGAAAAAAAAGAAATAAGTAAGTGAAAATTAAAAATGGGTATCTATGAATTATTCGGTATATTTTAAGTACTTAAGATTTCCTGCCCAATCTTATCTTATTAACTCTATAAAACTCAAAATTACTCTAAAAACCCTTAATATGGCTTTATTATATCCTCTTTAACTAATACATAAATAACAGATAAACTTACGAGATTGAGATTGATCTATCTACAATTTAACATTTAATTGCATAGGTCAAACCGCGTGGCCCACTTCTCAAAAGCCTATACCCATATGAGGCCCAAGACACGGATGAACTCTCATTTGGAAAAGATCAACTCATTGAATTGGTGAAAAAGGATGAATCCGGATGGTGGACTGGCAGATTGAATGGCAAAACTGGATTATTGCCGGCTAATTACGTGGAAGTAGTTGCTTGAAATAATTATTAATTATTGACAAATTAAATGCAAATTAAATTTTTTTAAATTTATTTTACCTATTCCAATTCATTTATTACAAAATTTTTCCTTCTATTCCTTCGCATTTTTTCCAATTTTACAAATTTTTGCTGAATGTGATTCCCCATTTAATTAATTATTATTATTTTGCCTTAAATATATGAAATTCTGCCTATTTTCTTTATATAATATTTTGCTCATTCAATTTTATTTTTAAACAATAAAAATTACAATACCATTTTTATCTTGTAAATTATAGCTGATAAAATTATAAAATTTAAACAATTTTGTAAAAAAAAACGAAAATATTTCAAATAAACGATAAAAATAAATTTATTTATAAACGAATTAATTTAGTAAATATTTTTTAATTTAAAATTGAACGGAGATAACAAGGCCAAAAATAAAAAGAAATAAAGAAAAAAATAAAAAAATCAGTGATGGTTGATGGCCAAGCCAGCTATTCGACATTAATTTCTCCAAATTGATCCCTTGGAGAAAATATTTGAGAAATTATTAAAAAATAAATTATCTTTAAAATATTAAATATCTAATAAATTTATGAACGCTTGACAAACAATTTTTCAAAAATTCTTATTAATTTTTAAACTCATAAAATATTCCATGAAAAAAAGCATTAATTTATTGAAAAATTTTTGCCACATGTTTAAAATTTTCTTTTGAAGTGAGCATATAAACGATAAAAAATCAAAATTTATTAAATTAATTTACAAGTGAGGTATCACGTATCACAACATATTTAAAATTGGACAGAATTCCCCTAAAATGAATTAATGGCAAAACAAATATTTTATTTATAATTTTTTTTTTATAAATTTTTATCATACATTATATATTCTCTTTAATATAATTTTATATCTAATAATTTTTTTATCGAATTTTAACCTTTTTTGCAATTCCATGACTTCAGCTGTCAATCCAGATTAGCCTTCATTTTTATCCAATTGACATATTTTATAGTTGATCCTCTATGGGTAATTTTGCATACCTCTTCGACCCCCTTCCCAATCCAATTTTTAATAAAAGAATGGGTGTGTTTCAAACTTTTACTACACTATTTTGTATCTGTCAATTGTCCTGAGCTGCCGGTGATTGGTTAGGGAATTAATTTGGCACTATACATCCATCCAATTTGAAGTTGCTGCAAAAGAAATATGTCATTCAAAATGGCAACCAAATTTATTCATTTTTCCTTCTCGGAGGAAGTTTATGTGCACAAATGTGAGTAAATCGCTTCTTTAAATTTTTAACTTGTTGCAATCAATATTCAAAATTTTTCTTTCAAAAATTTGTTCCATTTTAATAATTCTACAAATTTAAATTATTATTGTTTTTTATACATTTTTCAAAAATATATTATAATTTATTTCCAACAATTTTTTATGGGATTATTACTTATAAATTGGATATAAAATTAATTCTGCTTTTAGGAAATAATGGTGGCTTTATTAATGTAAAAGTATTGTATTTATTCTAATTTATATAAAATTTGATTAATATTTAAATTATTTTTCATTTAATTTGGAGATTGGTTCTTGGGCAAGCAATTAAATTATAAATTTATGACATCATTATTAACCAATAATACTTAAAAAAAAACTTATGAGTTTCTTTTTTTTATATAAATTCCTTTTAATTTCTAACATTTTTCTTAAATTAACAATACCAAATTTGGTGCATTAATTGTCCTTTTTTTTAATTATTTTATATATTTTTAAATAAAATTTTTTAATTTTAATATTTTTCTTTCATTTGGAATAAATTTTCCATTTCGTGCAATTGATCCCTCAAACTATTTTTTGCTGCCAATTTTCTCCACAAAAAATGCCAATCAAAATGCCCATTCGGAATCCGTCCTTTCCCTTACTTTACATTTACATTTTCAATTGCCTCGGAAATAAAAATGTGTGTAGATTGGGATGCACTACGCACTGCGCAATGCCATTGCATTTTATAAGGTACAGCCTCTTTTAATGGGAATGCCAATGGAAAAAAAATGCGCACAGGAAAAGGGAAGTAAGAGAAAAGTTCCCATGGAAACTGCCCACAGCGAATTCATTGAACATTCTCCCATCCATTCTTTCCCTTCGGGACTTGTTCCACATTCAAACAGACAAATGCCAATGCCAACCCCTTCCATTCGCGCAGGGCACATAAACACAGACAATGAAGGGAAGACAAAGACAAGGAATAGGCACAAATTGGAAATGGATTAGAGAATTTGAGTAGAATATGAAAAAAAAACAACAGGGGTGGAATTGTGGAAGAAAATCGACGAAAAAGTATATGAATATGGGGATTGAGGAGAAATGTGAATTATTTTGTCTATTATTTTCCCTATGCCAATGCCAACTCAATCTCATATTTTCCATCGGGACTCATTCAATGGGTCGATTTCCCCCATCTAACTCTCATTTCATTCCATTTCTCGTCCCGCGAGCAATTTTGGCCACCTCATTTATTAGCCCAACTAATTTGTGAGAAAATCGTTAAGAACTCAAACAGGAGCTTCATTCTATTTTGTACTCATAACCTTTTCTAAAAACTTTACTATTTTGATTTTAGTATTTTCTCATAATTGAAATTAAATTTTATTATCAAAATCATGGTTGAATTATATTTAAATATAAGTTATTAATTTAAAGGAAATTATCTACATTTTAATTGTAAAAAACTTTGCATTTTTCTACATAAAAATCAAACTCATAAAATATTAAATATTAATGAACAATATTTATTTTTATTTTGAAAAAAATATTTTAAAATGTTCAATAAGAAAAGGAAGAACAAATTTTAATATTTAAAAAATAAAAATTTTATAAAATAAAAATATTTTTTTATCATTTATATATGTTGCGGCCAATACTGATTACCGGCCAAAATCAGTTTTGGCCGGTAATCAGTATTGGCCGCAACATATATATAAAATTTTCACAAAAGATATTTTATTCAATTAAAAAAGGTTACTTTAAAATTTTCATGAAATATAAATTAAAGACCAAATAAGTTTTTAGAATTTAAAAATTGGAATTGATCTCAGTGAATCATAATTACAAATTAGAATTGAGAAATTGTAATTACAATTTGTCAATTGAAAATAATCTTTTAATGAAAAGAATAGATTTTTTAAAACCAATTGCCACAATTGGAATAATTTAAAAATTGACAACAAGAAATATTTATAATATTTTTTAATATTATCTCCTGCCGAATCTGGGATAAGTCTTTCAATATTTACCCTCTTTCATATCCATGTTTTCCATTTCAATTTCATGTGAAAAAATTCCCAAACCCTTTTTCTTTCGTTTCCCTATGGAACCTTTCATTCCATACCCATTACCCGCAAATATCTTTTGGCGCATATTTTTCACACCAAAATCGAAGAAATATTTTGGCATTGGATATTTATAAATGCTGGGAATTCTGAGAAAATATTGGAAATAAACAACCTTTTTTATTCTAAAAGAATTTATACTCGCCTATAAATAGAACCCAAGTATTAGAAGAAAAATTCCTGATAAGAATTGCATGAAAAAATTTAAAATTAGGAAAAGTACTATTTTATAGAATCTTTTTATCTCATAAATCATTTAATCTTACTATGAGAAAAAATGAAATCATTTTACATTTAGATGAAACATTTTGAGATAATTATTTGTTCTTATTTTAGCCTTTCCTTTGCCGAAATTTTCTTTCATGCCACATTTAACTAATGGATTTTATAGAGGCATTTACAAATAAATTGTCATTGGCCCTTTATTGAATTGGACAAATCCAAATTTACTAAACTTTTATTTCCTTTATAATTTAATGAAATGTAAAATAAAAAGAATTAAATTGACAAAAAATTACCGATCTTAAATGTGAAATACTTTTCCAAAATTTCAGATCGACTAATCCAAAAACGATGGATTAACATAAAATAACATTTAGTCAGTTTTCAATAATTCCTAAATAATTTAAGAATTTATTACTATTAAGTGTTTATGAGTTTTGATTTGTTCAAGTATGCCTATAAATGGCCATTTTTTGGTTAATTTAAAAAATTTAAATTATAAAATTATAATAAAAATAAAATTTTAATAATTAAAAAATATTATAATTTTAATAATAATTTTAAATGAAATTTAATGAAATTTGAAAATTTTCATACAAATATAAGAGCATTAAAAAATTCGATTTAAAACCCATAAAATATTTAATGGGGTCATTGAAATAAATTCCAATTATTTTAAGGATCTAACCACTCTTGGTCTGAAATTAATGGAGGTAATTTTTGGAGCGTGGGAGTTGCATTGCAATACCCACTTAAAAATCGGGTTTTTTGCTTATATATTAATTAAGCCAAAAAATAAATAAAATTAAACAAAATGTAAGTTAATTTTAATTCCATATTTTTGCTTTTTTTAAATATATTCAATCGATAGAATAAAGTGGAAATTGTAAAATCTTAAATAAAATTACAAAATTTCTTTTCCAATTAAAATTTCTTAGAAAAAATTGTACAAATCCAAATATAAATATTTTAAAAATTATTCAGTTTTTTGGTATTTGAACATTCGTTTATTTATTTTCGTAAAATAATTTTTATACTTTTCGCGTTTACATAAATTTAAAATAAATTCAGTAATTTATTAATCCTCAAATTTGAATAAAATTTTATTTTTAGCAATTCACACAAAACACTAATCATCTATTCCACAAAACCGCACACATTTCTCTTCGATCATTTTTGCATTGTTCCCTGCTTAAAAGTGCCTGCCAAGTGCCAACTGACATTTTGTGGTGTATAGTATTAAAAAAGGAATCACGGTGGTGGCCATTTTGCTTGGGCAAGTTGGCTTTGGCGCTGCCACAATGTATTGATTGATGGCATTCCGCTTTGGCCAAAATCCGCATAGCAAAGGTCGGTTTTATTGTGGAATAAAAAGTTTTTTTATTTAAAAAAAAATTTTTTTTAATTTTTAAAATTTCAAAATTAATATTTAAAAAAATTTTTTTCAATATAAATTAATTAAAAATTTTCAACTCGACCATATAAATTTATCTGCCAATGTACCCAATAATTTTTTATCAATTTTAAAAAATTAAAATCAATTTCAAATTTCTGCTGTACATCATAACATATTTCTCAATGATATAGGAAAAATTACGGCAAATTAAGGGAAAAAGGAGGCAGGCACAAAAAAGCCCCCTATTCCCTCATTCTACTCTTTGACATTTTATACCCACACAAATTGTTCTCAGCCCACATTAATTTTGCGCACACTTGTCAGTCAAAAAGAGAAAAGCCGACGGTGACTTGGTTGAAATGTACCCCTCTCTACCTTAAAAGGAAGATTGAGTGAAATTGGAGCCGCACACAATCGCCTTCCACCCTTAATGCCTTCTCCATTTTTTTAATTCCCCGGCTCTCATTTTTGTGCCTTTCCCTTTTTCATTTACATTTTTGGCCAATTTGTTTTCTTCCCCCCTTCATTTTGATGCTGCCATTACGCCTTTCTTAATTCCTTACATCACTCCTTTTTTTTTATTCGTTTCACCGAACATTCTGACTGAAGGCCAATAAAATTGACACAAATTAAAGAAATGATAAATTGGCTTACCATAAAACCCAAAAATAAAAAAAAATTAATATCTAACAAAAATTGAAAAAGTGACGAATCCTTTTTTAGTATCAAATTTCGCTGTTTAATTTTCTAACGCAATCATTTTTGAGCCTTCATTTAATAATTTTTTTTAAAAATTCAATTAATTCTTTTAGTTTTACAAAATTTGTAGAATAATCGCGCTTGTTTTATTTATTATCATGAAAAATGCTCTCAATTTATAAAATATTAATAAATTTTATTTTATGAGATATAAAATTATTTTTTTTACCAGTTAACCATCGATAATATTTTCCCAATAATTTATTCCCTCATATCGTGCTTCCCAACAATTTCCATCTATTAACAACAAGCAAAGAAAAAAATTCACATTGCGCGAAAATTTATAGGGCAGCTCTAAAATTCTCCAATTCCAATGGGAGGATGGGAATAAGCTCACATAGATGCATTGGACCATAATTGGGATTGGGTTGGCATTTGGTGG
>JAQSEB010000245.1:0-142470 GCA_030063045.1 Pratylenchus scribneri
CCTAAAATATTTTGATCCCTCATTTGTAAAAAAATAAAATATTAGTTTTTTTTATGCACGTCATTTTACCATTATTGAAAAAAACATTAAATTATATAATTTTTCACATTTACAAATTTAGTTGAATGAATCAGCTAAAAATTACTGCATTCATTTTAAATTTTCAGACAAACTGTATATTTTTGCCCATCACATCATTTTCCCTTCGGCTGCCTATTTTTGACTGATTCATTCCTTTTTGGGAAGAATATCCACTAAATGGTCTCATCAAAATTTTAATTCCATTTATTAATTCATTTATATTATATTTTGGGAGTCATTTTTAGTCAATTTTATTCCATTAATTTTCCCTTTTTAAAATAATTATAAAAATATTTTTGGTTTATTTCAGCAAAAACCTTCCAATTTTGTTCAACAATTCCCAATTCTAAACAATTCCAATTCGATCCAACTCAAAAATGTCGTCAAAAATGATGACCAACATCATTGTTCTGTCCTGCCTCCTTGCATTGGTGATGGTGGCATTCATGCTCGAAGGAACAAGTAAATTTTTTAACGCTTTTTTCCTTTTCCAAAATAATTGGCATTTCAAAATAAATTTTGAGGTTTTTCTGCAGGTCTTAAATGTTTTAACCGGGAAAAATTTTTTTGTAAAATTTCACATTTATTCAATATGTTTTGGTCTCTTCCTTATTAGTCAAATAATTTTTCGAAGTTATTAAAAATTTTTATACCAATGAAATAAAAGCTATTTTTACCATTGTCCAAAAAGATATTTATTCCATTAAAAGGAAAAATTCCGTCATAGGTCCCAGACACGAAATCAGGTAAATGATATACCATTCGATAGAGCTCAATGAGCTGAGTGTGAAAATGTAAATAATTTTAGCGCGCTTGAGTTGTGGGCCAAGTTATGGCCAATTGAAAATCGCAAAAGTGCTTGGTCCCCCCTATGGGTCGAAAAAGTTCAAAATTTTTGTTTGGTAATATTATATATCAATCGACGCGTCTCGATGAGCAGAGTGCGAATCTGCAATCGGTTTTGCGTAAAACTCAAAAATAAAAAATAGTTGCGCAAAGGAAATACGGATTGGAACTGCTCCGATGGGCATTTCAGAGTGGTCTCCTACGTGTGCTCCGCCTCAGCGCGACCAGACGAGCGCTTGGCTCGCTGCGCTCGCCAAGCACTCGTCCAGTTCCCGCGCTTCGGCTACGCACACTCCGGAGGCCACTCTTACATTCCTCCGCAGTTCCAACACATTCCAGCGAGACAAAAATGGCCAAAACTTTTTTATTTTTGAGTTTTATTCAAAAACGATGGCAAATTCGAGTTTTTCTCATCGAGACGCGTCGATTAATATATAATTTGGCTAAAATAATAATTTCGAAATTTTTCGACCCATAGGGGGACCCTTCACTTTTAAGGGAAAATTTTTATTGGCCATAACTTAGCCTAAAACGCAAGCGCGCTCAAAATTCTTACATTTTCACACTCAGCTCGATGAGACGAATCGAATGGTATATCATTTACTTGATTTTGAGTCTGGGACCTATGACGGAATTTTACCATATAATATAATGGTATAAAATTTCCTAAAAATAGTAATATATATAATTTCTAATAAAAATCTTATATTTGTCGGAACAAAAAATCGATTTATAATACATATTTGCTAAAATAAGTTCAAATGCCTAAAATTAGGGTCGAATTAAATTTCCACCAATTTAAGATGCGATCGAATGCGAGACCAAGCTTAAACTCGACATTGACGGGCAAAAGGCGGACGAAGATCTCGGGAATGTGAAATGCCCCATGCTTATCACCTCTTGCTTCAAGTTCAAATGCAAGGGTGATGATGGCAAATGTTGGTTTGGGAAGAAAATATTTTTAATTATTTTATTTCTCATTTCAGTCAAAGTGAAAGGTTGCGGGAATTGCAATAACGCGAAACAATTTTTGAAGGAAAACAATCTCGATTTTGATGCATTGATTCGTGCTGGTTGCAAATGCGAGGAGGACAAGGAAGGCAAGGGCGATAAGAAAGAGGACAAGAAGGAGGACAAGAAGGGCGACAATAAAGGCGACAAGAAGAAGGACAAATCTAACGCAGGCATTGGGATGCCCTCCATCGGGCCGATTGGATTGGTATTTGGCCGTAAGTTTTTCTAAAATATTAAATTTTAAAAAATTAATAAAAATCAAAATTAAATGAAAATTCATAAAGATTAACAATATATTCCGAGAAATATCATTTGGATTTTTTCATTAGATAAATTGAATGTTTAGGAAAATATTTGATTATTTATTGTTTACAAATTTTAAGCTTATATTTTGATTTGGAATCGTAAAAATTTATGTGATTACAATTTACAAACAAAAATTCGAGCAATTTTTTAATTAAATATGAATTTGACCATTTCTATCCAATTTAGCCATCTATTATTAGGCAATGCAAAAATTTGCCTAATATTACCCATGGGAAATGTTGTTATTGGTCCTACAAAGATTGGCATAAATTTATCAAAATTCTCAAATTAGCCAATTAAATTAAATATTTCTATTTAATTTAAAAATTTTCAATTCCAGTGTTTGCCACCTTCATCGTCCAGTGTGTGGCCCAGCACATTTGAGCGGCGCAGCCGAAGAAGGAAGAATTAAACTGGAAGATGGCCATTTGATTTTTCCCATTTTTTCCTTATTTGGTTCTGTTCTTTCCATCTTTTTTTCTTTTCATTTTTGGGCGTAGTTTTTAGTTTGAGGGCTTATTTGGTACAAATATGTTGAATGTGCCGCCCCAAATGTCAATATGTTGAATAAAAATGTTGAAATATTTGTGTATTTTAAAATTCAAATTTATAAAACAAAGATCAAATCAAACCAAATTAAGAGAATTATCCGCATAAAAATGGGGAATAAATGCATTTAAAATAGGTGTTCATAAATCCAAAATTAACTTATTTTAATTAAATTTTACTTCTATAGTAAAATGCCCTAAAATAAAACATTTTCCAATGGTATTAATAAAAATGTTTTTTAATTATTTGAAAGAAGCCAAAGTAATAATAATTCTGGCTATTATTCATTATATTTAACATCAAATTAATTTTTATAGATCCTAAATTCATATTCCGGAAAATCTTACTGATAATTAAGTTTATGGATAAAACAACTTTAATCGCACCTAATTATCCATATATTTATTTTATCAATATGTCTTTTTTCTCATTCTTTTTGGCCATTTTATTAGCCTTTAATATAAAGCAGCAGCTAGGCTTCTTTCTTTATGCTGGTGGTGGACAACCCCTAGTGGTGAAAATCAATAAAACTCCCGAGTCCTATTCCCGACCGCAATAAAGTAAGGAAGAAAGTAACGAAATATAGGTCAAATTTTACAACACATTTTATGCTTTTGTCTTTTTTGGATTCTTATTCATAAAAAATAAAATTATCTAATAAGGAAATATCCAGTTTTCGATAAAAATTTTTTATTGAACTTTGGATAGATTTGAAAAGAATTATTTTACAATATTTTTTACTGCAATTTTTTTAAAATTAGATATAATAATGGAGATCCGTGAACAGCAAGAACAACAAGAATTGACTATTAAAGTGGCTAAATCTGTTCCCGCTATGCCATATTGTTCGGAAGAACAATCCAAGAATACAATACCAGTGCCCATTGGATTCATCAGCAGAACGACAATTAGTAAAAATGGCCCAATAACACCAAAGTCTTCAACTTTAACAAAATTTTTCTATTATGCAATCCTCTCTACCAGAGGCGACCCCTACGAAATAAGATACTCCAAGGTTGAGGTAAAAATTATTTTTATTCTAAATTTATATAATTTATGAAAAAAACGAATTCATTTGCAAATTCGGTAATAAAATTCTAATAATATTTTATAATATGTGCATTGAATGTTATTTTGGTAGAATTTTTAGCTGATTAGCCCCGAAATTCAGGCCGAATAAATTCTGTCCAAATTTAGCTTATATTATTTTGGTATATTTCGTCTTTTTAAATTCTAAATTTTAATGTGTCTTCAGAATCAAATTTTATTACAATTCTCACTTTTTGGGTTATTCTAATACTATTTTAAAACATAATTTTTATATAGTTCTATATTTATTTATTCAATCTTCTGCGAAATATTTGCAGTAAATTATGTTAAATTAATTTGTTTATTTAAAAATATCAATTAAAAGAAAATTTCAACTTAATTTTATTTATTCCAAAAATAAAATAACATTAGATTCGTCGTTGCAATCTCAATGAATTTGGCGAATATTTTGAATCTCAAGTTCTTGGCTACATTGATTTACGCGGCTTTATTGGCCATCGGCTTTGGTCAAGCACATCTGGCGACCATTTTTACGCAATATGTATAAATCCTGCACCAGAAAATTGCAATCAAAGAATGAGATTGGAAGAAAGACCAATTCCGGACACTCATTCCATTTATCTTGCTCAATTTGATACACAAACGTTGCAAAGGAAGAATTTTTCTTTTTCTGGTCAGTATGCGAAAAATTCTCTCATTAATATTTAATAAGAACGTCCAATATTTGGCCAATGGATGGGCAATGATGCGCGACAATTATATTTTCTCTCCGACACCAATGCCATCCTCATCAGCAACACACAACAATGGGACCAAGTTAGATATATAGATAGTTCAATTGTTTATCATCTCTGCATTAATATGGTTGGTTATTAAACTCGATAAAAAATTTAAATATTTTGGTCGATTTTGATTCGAGTGTGTTTTGATTGCCATACAGTTTTAATTTAAAGCCTAATCGGTTTATTATGATTAGAATTGTTTAAAAGATTTCAATTTAAAATTAATTAAGCTGTTTAAACTAAAGTTATGACAAACTAAAATGTTAAATCCGTATTAACTTTCTAAATTTGAAAAAAATTAGCCAGAATTATCATTTTCTAACTGAATCGATCATGTCCAAATGAAAGAATAATAAATTAATACCTTAGGATTGCTACAAATTGTGATAATATGACCTTTGATAAAAAATAGAATTTTTTCGATTAAATTATTTTAATTTATCAGAAATTAAAATTGGCCAAAACAGAATTGGCTTCCACATAAATATATTGCAATTAATTCACTTTTTAACAGAACAATTTGACAATTTTGCTCATTAAAATTGACATTCCGCATCCTCCACCTGAAACTCATGAATCAGTTTAGTTTTTTTTCCATTTTTTAAAAATTAATGCCAATTTTAATTTTTATTTATTTTAAAATTTTCTAAAATAATGTTCATCCAGGCACTCGAGGTTCTCCATTTCGAGCAAAGTTTTTCGCTGAATTGGACAATTTGTGTGCATTTGTTACGAAAGGAGAAGCGGAGGAATAATACCCAACAACAAAATGACCAAATTAGTACAACCGATACTAATGAGGATGATTGCAGCAGTTATCTTTTCTATAACATTGACAAACTGAACACATTGAGAATATTCAATGAATCCGCATGGAATTGGGAAGAGTATGCTTTTGAACAACGATACAAGGACGATTTAAAAGAGGTCTTAAAAGAGATAATTAATCAAAAATACAGTATAGTATTCCAAAAATAATATATTATTTATAGTGCATAATTGTCGAATTTTAAGAGAAAAAATGCCGTTTGCACGGTAATGGAATGTTTTGGCATCGAATGCATGATGCTTATGCGCATGGAGGATCGGAGGCGTTTTCAGCACCGATTAAGGCTTTTTCCGGAACGAAAAGCATACAGGTTGTGCAAAAAATATATACCTCGATATTTTTGTTAAAATTTTTTAATCCCACTCAGAATTGAACGACTTTTCAAAACTAATTACAATCAACCTTGGATAGATGGGTCCACACAAATTGTCTTTACAGAAGGAGACGAGAACAAATTCACTTTACATTATATTTCACCGCCAATAATTTTCCCACTCAAATATTTGGCTTTTTGGCATTTGAAACAACGAGAGAAAGAGGTAAATTGAATTTCAAATATCAATAATGAAAAAAGATTTTTAAATTTTTTAAAATAATTAATAGTGAAATTAAATAAATTTAATTAATAAATAATTGATTTCCCAAACAATTGCACACAAACATTTTAAATAATTTTTTCATTTCAGAGAATCGAATCAAAAAATGAAAAAAATGCTGATGAAACTAATAATAAAATGTCCATCTTTGAAATTCCAACTTTTAAGGAATTAACAAAATTTGCATTGGATCAAATGAAATTTTACAATAAAATTTAATATTTTTATTTTATGAAATATTGATGTTACCTCAGGATATGTACATCAAATTATAATTTTTTCTTACTTTCATGATTCTTGCAGATATCGATGCTAATAAATAAATTTCATGATAATGCATTATTTATTGGTTATTGTTCTTCAAATTTTAGAATATATTGTGTAATCCCTGAGTTTTTTGAATAATTTTACTAATTTTTTGACCATCTCTTATTATTTTCTTTTATGTTCATTCACTCATTTTTTTGCCATTTTCATTGCGCAAAATGATTGGAGGTGGCAATAATGATGGAGAAGGTGCCAAAATGGGCACTGGCACCGGCTCAGGAATTGGGACGGGATGCGGAATTGGAATTGGTTCTGGAATGAGCACAGGATGAACTTAAAAATGCTTTTAAATTTGTAATTTATTTAATTTAATTTTGAAGAACATTGAAAATTTCAGTAGGTCATAAATTTGAAATTTATTTAAGAAATTTAGTTATGCAGATAAACATTTTCATTTTCCTAAGCGCAATTAGGAATTTTAAACGGAAATTTGGTCTAACTTTAGCATTTTTATTTATGCCCAATTTTGGGGTAAATTCAGTCAACATTTTCATCATAAATAGGTCAAATTTGGCAAATATTGGTATAGCCTTCTTAAAAATGGACAAATTTAATTCGACTCTACACTATCTTTTTTTATAAATAAAATATTAAAAAATTACACTTTTGATTAAAAATGTCGGAAGTAAAAAATTAAGAATAAAGAGTTAAAGAGTAAGGACTGTCTATTTTATTCAATTTTTCATTTTAATTTTTAAATCATTTTAGAAAATTTTGATATAAAAAATAATTTAGATGACATTTTTACTGTTTAAAATTTAAAAATAAATTATTTTCACCTTCTTCATAAATGCCCCTTGACCCATAAATGCCGCCAGTCCCAAATCGGTCGCCCCCATATCGGCCACCACGCCCTCCATAACGATCATAGCGATCACCAAATTCTCCGCCATATCTGTCAAATCGATCGTATCGATCTCGTCCACCACCGTAGGGTCGTCGAGGTCGATGCCGTTCCGCTTCATCGATTACGACAACATCGCGTGCCGATCGCTGGGTCCCATCTTTGCCGGACTCATTTTCTCCTCCTACTTCCAATGGCTCAACTGGGCCCAAAATTGATGTAGCCGTTGGCAATGAATCTCTTGCTTCTTGAATATTTTTAAAAAGAATAAAAATTTTTATAGAATTTTATGTTATCCAAATCAAAAAATTATCATCTAGAGAGATAAGGCAAAATTTATCTTTTTTTTTAAATAATCAGTAAAAGAATATTTTCTTATAAGTGGATATTTGTTTTAAAAATTTGGTTGAATAGTATTCCTAATTAAAATTATATTGATGATGATGAGCAATAGAGCAGTTTCTTAGGGTTCATTTTTAATTGGTTTGCCAAATTAGAGGTGTCATAACCAGTAGCAGGAATTTGGACAATTTTAAACTAATTTCTTCCCATTTTATTCTGTCTCCATTTTTGATTTTTTTCCCTTTTTTATTTATTAAATAGAAATATCTAAATATATTTATGAAAATAATTGATCACCTTCATTTGTTGCCCTGTAACCAGCTTGAGGATATGTAGAGACCAAATCAAATTGAATGATGGCGAAAATTAGAAAAATTAAAGTTAATTTTATTTCCATTTAATACTAAAAGAAATTATATTTTTTATGAATGAAAATGCTGAGGATAAATTATTAAAAATTTATTTTATTGGATAATTCAATAAAATTAAATCTATAATTTGTGAAGTACATAAATTTTGGTGAAATTTATTTCCTGTATTTATATTACTGCTTTGCTAAAATGATTAATTAAAATTTGCGCATTTTAAACGCCGAAAATTTGCAAGCAAATTCAAGTTTCTATTTCTATACAACAAATCTACCTAAATTCTTTGTTTTAAAATTGCCGTGCCGCCGGACAAATTGGAGATTCTCTTAGGGGAATGAATGATTGATGTGCAAATTTTCGGGCAGAGTGCGCAAAGAGAGATCGGCATAGCTGGCGGCATAAAATCAAAAAGATGAAAGGGACTTCAAAATTTATATGGTACATTAAATTAATGGTGACATTTTGTGTGCCCAAAGCGCCTGGATGAGCCCAGTGCCGTCGGCTATAGTGGTAGATTTAAAAATTTACCGGTTTTATTTGAATTTCCAAAGTTGTGACAATTATAATTAATAAATTAGATTTTTATAATTACATATTAAAATTATATTAAATGATGGAATTTCATATTCGAAAAAACCTCATTTTTAACATATTTTTATTCAGTTTAATATTTATTTATTTATTCAAAATTGGAATTGCCAAATTTGGAAAATTGTTGACCATCAGCGGAAGAATATATTTATCGCAAAAATAGATGAATTTATATTAATCTTATTTGGAATAGTCAATTCTGTCACTTTTACAGTTTTTTTTTATAAATTTTAAGTATGAATTGAAAGGTTTTTTTATTATTTTATATATTCTTTTTCCAAAGTTACTCAGAGCTGGATATTTTAATTTTATATATTTCATTTCATTAAAATATATTTTTAATTAAATTTCAAATATCCATAACAAATCTTAAAAGCTTTTATCAAACAATTTTCATATCCAATCAAAGAAATTCACTCTTAAAAATATTATAAAATCTTAAACTCTAAAATATTCTTCATTTTATTATTTTTATAAAATATAAGTCCATATTTATCATTTTATGAGATTAAAATTGGCCGAATAAATAATAAATAAAATGTACTTAATTTTTAATTATGTATGAGTGCAATTGCCTCATTGTTGACAATTTTGAAAAATTTGAATAATTTTAAAATATAAATAAATAATTTTTGTCAGACAATATATTTACACAGGAATTGTTGTTCCAAATTTATTAAAAATTTAATCTCATTTGATTCTGAAGTCTGAACAAATATTAATGAAAAAGTACATTGTGAAAGGGGGCATTTGTGTTGACATTTTTCAATAATTTGAATATTTCATATAATTTTGCCTAAACATATTTATGAGTACAAATTATTCTATTCAATGCTTTGTTCCTCTTTTTTATTTAAAATTCGTCTCTGAATCTGAATAAACAAATAAAAAATCAGGCCTTAACGACATTATTTGTCTGTGAAATTTTCTGATATAAAAGGTTTTGAATTTGGAAGCAATCAGAGAAATCATTAATTTAATAAATTCCATTTAATTAAATAAATTAATTAAAATATTCTATTTTTAAATTAATATACAAATAAAATAAGTAAATTCCAGATTTTCTTACAATAATATTTTGACTGGGAATAATGCATATGCTGGTATTCATTCCATTTTTACTATGTTTACAATTCATTCTGCTACCCAAATCAATCAATGGCCAAATGGCGATAACCAGCCTTGCCCCAAATATTCCAATGGGAATTTTTCTGGCCTATGATCCGGCACAATCAAATTATTATATTCCAATAACCAAAAAATATTTGGATTATATTTGTGCAAATCATCGAAATATCGAAATCCGGCTGGACCTTATCAATACATTGGCGATATGGTCATTCAAACATTGGCTATTGTGGACAACACTGTCAGTAAGTTAGATTTTTAATAATTTATCACAAATTTTCCTAAACTAAAATTTTTAGTTGGTAAACATTTAAATTGTCCATCGAATAGTGTAAGAGGAAGCACAGAATTTTACGATTCAATTTTTTAAAATTTATAGCGCTGATTCGAATGAATTTGCTAGAACAATACCTTTAGTGTATTTGATGGAAATTGCACAAAAATTTATGAAAAAATTCGAAATAAGCCTAAATCAGATAATTTTTCTTTTTAATAATTTACAAAAAGAATTTAATCCAAAATTCGAAAGTTTTTTTCAATTAATTGAAAGTTTGCTGAGATATTGTCAAATATACAAAATTCGGGGCCTAAAATACAATTTTTTATTTAAAATAATGCCAAAATATTTTTTCCTAATTTCACAGACAATTTTGCGAATCCACTTCCACCCGCAAATGATGCCCTTATATGGGAATTCCTCGAACCTCTTTTGCCATATTTCCCCGGCGGCAATGGCCCATGTCGTTTTGATCGAGTCTATGTCGGCACCATTGGATTGGACCATGGCAAAGATGCGAATGGAAATTGGATGTTGGACGCATTGACCGACACAAATTGGCGAACAAATTATTTGGCCCGCCAAAAGGCAGTGGCACAAAAATTTGCGGACAAAGTTAAGCTGTCCGCCAATCCGAATGTCAAATGGGAATGGTACATTTTGCCGGAAATGTGCATGGATTATGTGCATTTTGACCAATACAATTCGGGCACACAGCCAAAATATGCGGACAGTTGGGCGGATTATGTCTCCAGGCATATGGCAGATTTGAATTCCATTTTGCCTGGAAGACAATTTTTGTGGTCACCAAGTATGTTAAATTATTTACTATATTTATTTCTAGAATAAATTATAATTGTTTAGAAACAAATTTTTGGATTGGTAAAATTTAAAACTTGAAATATTTTAAAGATCTACCATTTGAATGCGGGTTTAAAGAAAATTTTTCCAAAATTTTATTAGTTGACTAATAAAGAATAGAAGATTTTTAAAAAATATTTGGTAGTATAAATTTGCCAAAAAATACTGAAATTGCCTAAGAGAGTACATAATCCTAAAATGGTTTAAGAATTTATTTCACTTTCACAGACCATATAACTATTGGTTATAAAGCTCTTCTCAAAATGCATCGAATGATATATAATTTATCATAGGTTGGTCAAAAAGAGTTAAATGGTTCAAACCTATTTAGTTGGTTTAAAACTAAGTTGAAATTGTTTAGAAATAAGCTAAAAACTAATAAAATTATCCGTCTTAACTAGTTTCTCGATTATGTTTAAGATCAATATATCTAGGATTGACTTATAAACCATTACAATCTTTTGATATTACATAAATCTTATTTAAATAGCTTATCTCCATTGCTTTTGAAACTAATAAATAAACCACAATTATTTATATGGCTTTCTTGTTTTAGTGAGCAATACAATTTCTAAATCTTAATATAAAATTAATTTAGAAGTAAAAAAGTAATAAATTTATTAAATATTATTTCTTTATTCAGTGTTCGACAATGTGCCAGAATATTATGATCCCGGCTCAATCACCTATATTCAGAATAGTCTGAAAGGAATGTTGAACAAAATTGCCTCAAATCTTGCTACATCAATGCCGACCGCCTGTTCTACAGCATTGAATTGTCCATTGGCCGTTGCTCCACAAGACCATGTTGGGCTTGGCTCACTTAGCAGTGCAAAAAATTATACAAAAGAGGATGCCCTTTTCTGGATGAATCTTTTGAAACCGGTGAATGATATTTTTGTTTTTAACAAAATTTTATGACTAAAAATAAAACCAATATAATTTTTTATCCTAAAAAATTTTAATATCAAAAATTATTATGTCAGAGAATATTTTTGCAAATTAAAAAAAGAATTTATAATAAAAAATATTTTGAAAAGATTTTAGCCAAAATAATATTAAATAATATTATTGTAAAAAAATATTTTTTTCCATGAAAAATATTATTTTAGCGGTATAAAATTCTTATATCAAAATAATTAATATTTCTTATTCCAAGGTATTCCCATTCAAAAATTTGACAATCAATGTGGAACAATTCATCCGAAACACATGGCCCATGCGAATACTTGGCCAATTGTTGGCGATGACACCTATAATGATGCGGATTGCATTGAAGTGAAATTGCGCGAACAATTCTATTTGGCCAATGGATTCAATTTGGGCCCAGCATGGGCCATTAATCAATGGTATTCGTGCAATCATCCAGGTAATTCACTATTGGAATATTCAAAATAAAAAAAAATTAATTTACCAAAAAACATTGAATTTTTAGCATAAATTTTATATAAATAATTAAAATATTTATTTCATCTTTTATTTTAATTTCCCATTTTTAGGTGTTCCAATTTGTGCTTCCGGATGGACTGAATTCAATCAAAATTGCTATAAGGTGGAAATTGAAAAAATCATTTTTTAGAAATTTATTTTTCTAGAAATTCCACACTGGTGCCCAATGGAAAACAGCGAATGAGACTTTTGTAAAAAATGGTGCACAATTGGTTTCAATTCATAGCAAACAAGAAAATGACTTCATTGTTGGTAAGGGAATATTTTTTATGTTTTTGGATCAAATTCAATTTTTAAAGGAAAATTAATTTTATACTAATATCACAAATTTGAATGCATTAATTAGAACAAATTAATGGATTTGATTGAAATTGAAAAAGTAATGACCAAAAAATGAGCAAAATAGACCAATATTTGAAAGCTTTTATTTTTATGTATTATCTTCTGACTAATTAATATTTAGTAATTAATCATTTTGATTTAAATGCTTTAGAGTAGAGAAAGAGCTTAATACATTGATATGAAGTTTTATTGTTTGAAATTCTGAGATATCTTATGGTCTCAACATTCAAAAGCAATCCCTTTGTTAATCACACAATTGTGGCCGGCATTCTCAGGACTGGTTCTACTGAGCAGAAGGCAAAATAAATTTTAAATAATAACAAAAATGAATAAATTAAACCGCTATGTGGACAAATATTATTTTTACTATCCTCTTAATTTTAAAATCAATTTTGGTTTTTGTGTAGCAATTCGTATGTGATAGTTTTTGACTATGATATGGGATAAAACAATTCCATATGTTTGGAGCAAAACTCCAAAATAAAAATTTAATTTTGATATTTTTGATTTTATTTTAATTAAATATATTTTTATTCATTCAATTTCCATTTAATTTCAATTTTATTCATTTTAATTCTTTTATTCAATCAATCCCATCCACTTCCCTTCCAACCAAAGTTCACATTTCCTTTTTTACACAATTTCTCGCCAGCCAGCCAGCCGCCCCCATCCCATTCAATCAGCACCCCTTATTAGTTTTGTCCTTGGGATTGGAAGAGGGAAAATGGCAACATTTTCCCTCGCAAATAGAAAACATCCATTTTTCTAACCTTGAGGGGGGCAAAAAAGTGGGGAGAAAAATTGAACAGTCATTCCACCATTTTGAGCAAAATTGCCTATCGGGCGAATATGAGAAAATTGTGAGGAAAAGGGAGCTGGCTGGGAAATTTATTACTTTTTATGTTTTAATTTCAATTTTAACCACTTTTACGTTTCCCCTAAGGCAAATTAATGTTGATTTGGGTAAATAAGGAATACGTCTATCGGACGTTTGAGTGAATTAATAAAGATTGAATTTGCCTTAGGGTGAAATTTATCAAAATATATATTTTACCACTTTATCACTAATTCACAAATTTAATTTTACTTATTAATAATTTTGAATTTAACTCTTTTTCAAACGCCATTAGGGCAATCCAAACAATTATTAGAAAATTATTTAAATGGTAAATTTGTGAATTAGTAGATAATACGATGAAATTTGGTTTACTGATTTTATATAAATTTATAATTGTCCACACTATTTTTGCTTTAATGTTGAATGCCTACTAAATTAATATCGCGATTTTGTATTTCCATTTCGGTTTAATTACCCAAGTTTGAGATTTTCATATAAATAAAATTTTGTGAACAATCAATCAAATCAATTGGAATTTACTAAAATAAAATTTGGCAACTTTATTTGGGTAATTTTCCACTGGGCAAATTAGTGTTCGATCGTAGCGAAATCGCAACACATTTTGCTTATTTGGCGACCCTTGTGCATTTGCGAACTTGCACAATCTTGCATCGATCCCCACCAGTGAAAAGCCAAGGCTCAGCTCAGACTCCTTGGACCTGGGTGCCCGATCAAAAGGTGCAAACTTGGTGTCCGATCCCCTCTTGTGAAAAGCCCAAGGCACGGCTCAGACTCCTTGGGACCTTGAGCCCGATCAAAAAGGACATTGATCAACACCGGATCAACAACTTCTGGTGGATAAATTTTTAAATTTTATAAAATTTTCTAATAATAATTGAAAAATTTTTTGCCAGTCTATCGGACAAAAGGCAATAAATTTTGTAAATTGAGAATAATCTAGCTTCCTATCGGGAAGTTTTTTGAGTTTTAATTAAATTTATATTTCTCATACAAAGTTCTTGTTCAATTATCGTTATTCCTATCGGGAATTAAAACGATTTGATTAAATTCGGGAAAATGGTAACTGTAATAAAAGAAAGGATCAAACTCTTAAAAGTACTGGTCATTGAAATATTAGAGAGCCCAATACCAAATCTTACTTATCAGGACCTCGAAAATGACCCTAGAGCGACCAAAACGGAATGGGAAAGGGCAGAATTAGTGCTTCAAGATCTAGAAATGTACTTGCAAGAATATGAGGGTTCAAGAAAGGATTGGATGGGCTATTTATCGAAACAAAGTGAAGCGAATCGTGCGCTAGCAGACACGGAAATGAACACCTTTTTGGAGGAGAATGCACCTAATCTAAGAACGTTGCATAAGAAAATCAGAGATTTGAAAAAAGAATCAGCACAATGGAGAGTTAACATTCAAGAATATGACAGAAACCAAAACAGAACAGCTTCAGGCCTGGATAATGATTCAACGCAAGGTCAACAAAATGAAATGTTTGAGGCAAATAAGAAAGCAATGGAAAAAATGGCCAGAGCATTCGAAAATCTCAGTCGACGATCAGCGGCACCAGCTGATGATCCCGATTTTGCTGCGCAAGGATCCAGCAAGAAAGGAGGAATAAATCTGCCGCCTATTAAGCTTCAGACATTCAAAGGAGGGAGAGACTGGGCTGAATTTTGGGATCAGTATCATGTTGGAATCCATAAAGATAATAGCCTATCGTCGGCTAGAAAGCTTATCTATCTCAAGACCCTTGTCGAGGGTGAACCGAAAGACTTGATCTATGGATTGTCGAATATTGATAAGAATTATATGATTGCTGTGGAAATTCTTCAAAAGAAATATGGGAACAATGAAGCAAACATTCAGCAGCTGCATATGGACTTGGCCAATTTGAAACCATCAACAACCTTTGCTGAAGATGTCAAGTTACAAATCGAGGCAGAAAAGATTATGAGACAGCTCGAATGCTACAAAGAAGATGTGAACAACCCTCAAGTGCTCATTGCTCTGCAAAATAAGGTGTCAAAACCGACATTAAGGAAAATTATGGAACTCAAAAAGTTAACTCCAGCTGATCAAAAGTGGGATACTAAGAAATTTCGAAAAGCTCTGAATATAGTGATTCAGGATGAATCAGAAGTGGAACAAATTTACCGTCAAAAACATTCAATCATACGAAAAGAAAATCCAGCAGAAAAGAGTCATCGCAAAGAGCCTAAACTCCTATCGGGAGATCAAACAATGGCATTTGCGGCAGTGGGAAAACCATTTGAAAAGAAAGTTACAAGCGCAAATGAGAACAAAGGGAATTTCGTTGGAAGAAAAAGGGACAAATATTGTGTCCTATGCGAAGGTGGAAATCATTCGACAGCTGAATGCCGGAAGCATCCGAATATAAGAGCAAGATTAGAACAAGCAAAAAAGATGAAGTTGTGTGCAAGATGTTTTAGGAATGACCACAAATCGTGGCAATGCGTGAAAGTCTTTAGACCATGCTTCTGGTGCAAAGGAAGTAATCATATTAGCCCACTTTGCCCATCTAAATTCAAAACTGAAAAGGAAACTATCTCCACAGTTTTTGATGGGTATGAAAGTGAAGAAGAAGAGAAAGAAGAAAAAGCGGACGAAGAAGAATATGTTGATCAATATGATAGCGAAGAAGAAGAAAAACCAGAAGAGCAACCAGAAGAAGAAGAAGAAGAAGAAAAAGAAGAACAGGTTACAACTTCATTTGTGGCTTTGAAACCCAAACAAAAGATGCAAAGAATTTTGCAATGTGCTAAAGTCAAAATATTCAATCCGAAGCGTCCAACAAAGACAAAAGAAGCTTATATAGTCTTCGATAATGGAAGCCAACGTTCATTTATTAGGGAAGACTTAGCCAAAAGTCTTAATTTATCCAAATTGGAATCCATTCACTTAAACCTATCGGGTTTTATGGAATGTGATTTGGGAAATGTTCACACAAATGATACTCAATTTGGAGTTATGACTAAATTTGGACCAATGCTAGTCGAAGGCACTCGCATGGAAAAAATTATTAAACCAGTCACGTATATTCCTATCGTGGAATCTGAATTAAATGAAGATGAATTGCTTATCCCTAAAGACATAGTCAAAACTGATATATTGATTGGAATTGACCAGATAAGAATGTTCGAAATCGTTGATCGGTATCAACTCCCAAGCGGGTTTTGGATTTCTGACTCAAAAGTGGGACCATTTATCAGCGGAAAAGGCCAAACCAAAACAAAGGGAAGACAAATTGAGCAAATTGGAATTACTATTATGGCTAATGTTCTAGATATGGATGAGCAAGAAGAATTAAAGATTAACCTATCGGGTGAAAAACTGAAACAAATCGAGAATTTATGGTTTTCGAATGAGGAAATGGGTCTAAAAGATGTCGAAATTAATGATGAAGACATTTGGATTAAGCAGCTCAATATTCAAAGAGATGAGGAAGGAAGATATGCAATTTCTTTGCCCTACAATGATCGAGCGAATGCACTTTTACCCAATTATGGTCTGGCTTATGGAAGACTGCTCTCAAATTTAAAACATATGAAGCAAAAACCAGAATTAATCCTGAAGATTGATGAGATATTCAAAGAACAATTGAAGCTAGACATAATCGAAAAAGTGATAGACTGGAAACATTGGCAGGGAGTTTTGCATTACATTCCACATCAACCAGTGATTAGAGAAGATAAAGAAACCACGAAAGTCAGAAATGTCTCAGATGCAAGTGCAAAGGATAAGAATGGACTTTCGATTAATCAATGCTTGGAAAAAGGACCTACTCAAATGAATGACATTTCAGGAATTCAACTTCGAAGTCGTTTACCTAAATACCTTATTTGTGCAGACATTGAAAAAGCATTTTTACAAATTCGGATTAAAGAAGAAGATCGAGATGCATTACGATTTTTGTGGAAAGATAACCCTTTAGATGATCAGTCACCTATCGTGGTGTATCGATTTAAGGGAATGCCTTTTGGACTGATCAGTAGTCCAGCCTGCTTGAATACCATTCTGAGCCTGCATTTGGATCAACACGGATCAGAATTAGCAAAGCAGATCAAAAATAACATTTATGTTGATGACATAACACAGGGAGAAGAAAATGAAGACAGAATTATCCCAGTTTGCAATGAAATGAAAGATATATTCAAGACAGCAATGATGAATCTACGAGGATTCTGCGTGAACCATCTCGAAGCTTATGAGAAAATTCCTGAAGAAGATAGAGCAAAGATGGAAGGAAGGAAAATTCTGGGAATAAGATGGGACCCAAAGGAAGACACAATTACCATTCCATTACCGGAATGGAAAGAAGGAAGCAAATGCACAAAAAGGACAATGCTTTCTCAAACGGCATCAGTTTTTGACACTCTAGGTCTAACAAGTCCATCGTTGCTTTCAGCCAAGAGAATTATTCAAAGTGTATGGAAATTGGACTTGAATTGGGACAATCCGGTACCAGAAGACATTCAAAAAGCTTGGATAAAATGCATGGAAGATTGGAAAGAAGTAAAATTCACGTTTCCAAGAAGGTTGTTCTCAAGAACCCTATCGGGGTCAAAGCAACTGTCGCTTGAAGTTTTTGCAGATGCCTCAGGGTATGCCTTTGGGATTGTTGTTTATCTGAGAGCTGAATTTGAGGATAAAAGCGTTCAGTTTGCCTTTCTTCAAGGAAAAAGTCTAGTTAGGCCCATAAATCTACCGGAAAAGCAAAATACAATCCCAAAAATGGAACTGCATGCACTTAAATTAGCCGTAAAATTAGCAATACACGTTCAAAAAGAATTGAAATCGGAAATTGAAGTGAAGAAAATACAGTTATGGACAGATTCAAAAGATGCAATTGATTGGCTCAACAGTCACAAAAGACATGAAAGATTCATTCAAAACAGATTGAATGTCATTCGACCTTTTGAAGTGAAGCATGTTAAAGGAGAATTGAATCCAAGTGACATCGCATCAAGAGGTTGCACAGCAATTGAACTGATGAATCATCCTTACTGGTTTCATGGCCCATTGTGGATGAATGATGAGAATTCTGAAATTCTATCGGAATTTAATTCAGAAAAATGGCATGAAGAAGAAATGACCATGGAAAAATATGACACAATTCTGAATATTAACATCAAACAAATAAAGGAAGATGAATGTTTAGTTCAAGACTGGAGCAGATACAACAGTTTATCAAAATTGAAAAGAATTGTGAGCTACGTGCAGATGTTTACGGATAAATGCAAAGAAGGCAAACAGAAAACCAACAAATTGCCTAAAAATGAGGACGAATTAAATAAGCTGATTGAAAAATTGGAACAGGTGACAGCAGAACAGATGGCAAAAGCGGAAATTCTCTTAATTAGAGAAGCCCAACAACTTTTTCCACCCGAAGCTAATCTCTTTCGAGAGAAACAATTCGAATATAATGAAGTAGGATTATTGATTTGCCAAAGCCGACTCACCAAAAGTGATTTAACAATGGAAGCAAAAATTCCGATTTATCTGCCTAAAAACTCACCTTTGACTAAGCTGTTTATCAAATACTATCATTGGAAATTATACCATGCGGGAATATCGACAGTGTTAGCCGAATTAAGACAAAGATTTTATATTCCACAAGCGAGAAGAACAGTCTTTGATGTGCTCAATCGAAATTTATTGACAAAATGTTATGTTTGCATTAAGCATAAAACAAAAGCTTATGCTTTGCCAAAAATGCCTCCTTTACCTACCTATCGGGTGCTAGGTAAAAGGCCGTTCCAATTTATTGGACTTGACTATTTTGGTCCCATGATTGTTAAAGAAAGTGATAAAAATCAGAAAGTGTGGGGATGCCTATTCACTTGTGCGACGACCCGTGCTATTCACATTGAATTAGTAGAAGATTGTACAGCAAGTGAATTTCTTTTGGCCTTCAAAAGGTTCATTGGACGAAGAATGGAACCAGAAATTATCATTTCAGACAATGCACTACAATTCAAACTTGCTTCTCGCATAATCAAGCGATTGTGGTCAAAAGATCAAAGTGATTGGAATAAAGTGTTCACAGACAAGGAAGTTCGCAATTTCACTAGTGAAAATGGAATTCGATGGCAGTTCATAACTGATCGAGCACCGTGGGCTGGGGGAATGTACGAAAAGATGATTGATCTGACCAAAAAGCCATTGAAGCGTGTGCTTGGAAAGACATTAGTGAAGAAAAGTGAATTACAAACAATTTTGATTGAAATTGAACGCATTGTCAATTCAAGGCCATTGACTTATATGGGAGAAAGTGACACAATAAGACCATTAAGACCGATTGATTTTCTTATTCCTTACCAAACAGCTTCCTATCGGGAAGGAGTTTTGGAATTGGAATTACCCATGAATCCAACAAAAGAAAATCTGGAAAACCGTTTTCGGATTTTATCTGAATTGTCTGATAAAATATGGAATATTTGGAGAACCGACTACCTATTAGCTCTCAGAGACTCTCAAAAATTCGGGGAGAAGAAAGGACAAAAAATTTTGGAGTTGGGAGAGGTCATCCTAGTGGATGAAGAGAATTTGCCCCGAAGTCGATGGAGAATGGGAGTTGTGACTGAATTTAGAATGAGTTCGGATGGCAAAGTGCGATCAGCCGTAGTCAGAGTCTGGGATGGAAAGAAATGGGGACAAATCAATAGGCCAATAAACAAATTATATCCTTTAGAGGTGAAATCAAAGATAATTGAACAAGAACAAAACTCTCTATCGGAGAAAATCGATAGAATTAATGAAAATGATCAAACACCTCTATCGGAGGATGTAAACTTGATTATTTCAGAACCAATGGCCGAAAATCAAGACACGTCCCAAATGATCGAAGACCAAGAAACGTCCCTATCGGGGAATAATGTTTCTTCGGCTCGAGTTCAACTGGAAAATTGGGAACTTTTGGCTGAATGCGATCATGAAGAATGCGAGCCAATATGGTTTGGCAATCTTTTGGAAATGGTTCCGGACAATTGGGATAAACTCAATGAGGTGGTGCAATGCCGAATTCGTTATGTGTCAATTTTCAAGCTGATCACAATGATGTGGGTGTTAACCTTTGGCTTGGATGAACATCAAATGTATGAATTGCTTGGCAACATCTCGAATACAAATGGAATTCATCTATGTATGGAGTGCGTTAAATTTAAGGAAGGAATGAGAAAAGGGAAAGGACGAATTCTCAACACCAAACCAAATGCATCCATGATGAAGAACCATAAGATAAAGGGAAAAGTCGATGGGCTAAAATTCACTCGGACGATATTGAAGGACATATTCAAATTGTGGATGAACAAATGTAAAGTGGCTGAGAGACAACTGCATCTTAAGCCTTGGGGATTTGTGACAATGGAAGTTGTGAATGATGAATGGGAATTGGCAAGAGAATGGGCAGACACTATCACTATGCAAAGAATCCCTCTGAATTACGCCTTAACACCGGATTTGGCACACTCAAATGTTGTGTTTATTGGCGATGAACTATCGGTTCTAATGGGCCAAGCTTTTGGGAAATGTTATATGTGGAAACCATCAAACATTGACGACATTGTTCAAGAATTTTCCGACAAATTGTTCTTGACTCGAGAAGTGGACCACGTCATACTGTACTTCGGAAAATATACATTGGAGAGAGGGCAACCGAACCGAATAATCGGAATTTGGGACCAGATGCGAACCGTTTGGTTGGAAAGAGGAATTGTTGGAGTGTTTATCATGCCACCGACCAATAAAAGAGAATTGAAGGCAAAAATTGACGACAACTTCAATTTATTTGTGGAGACAAGATCAACCGATTCGATTCGGGTTCTGAATCCGAATTACACATCTCGAGAAGCAATACCCAGTGATGAGGACTTGGCAATGATCATCCAGCAGTTGGAATATTGGAACATCAGTAATGAAGAGAAGCCCTTAACTTGGCAAGAGAGGAAAGGAAACTTCGAAGCCACTGGCCCTTGTCGAATGAGCGGACGATCCAGTGAAATGGAAGCTCTACACCTATCGGGTGTTAATGAGCCCGGTTCATCTGGAACAAGTCGTCAAAGCAACCGTTCTGGTGAGGAAACTCTACTCCTATCGGGAGTTAATGAGCCCCATTATTCAGAAGCTCAGCATCTCTCTGATGAGCCATGCTCGTCAAACAACATGGACCAGCTGCAATGTTCTGAAGGTTTTGTTCAACGACTGGCCAATTTCGCCAATCAATGTTCAATTAGAGAAGATCTTCATCCGATGCTAAGGCCTAGAAAACGAATCGAGCCTCCTTCTCCTGACTTCCACCGGAAAAAGGCAAGAGATGACAGCCCCAATCCACCTCCCGTGGATCCAATTACCGATGATGAAGAAGATTATGGGGGCCCAGTAAAACCATTCTTTGGATGCCACAGTTTTCTATCCAACATGTTTGAGGCTTCGTTCGAGTTGGATGGTCGACGTTACATCTCAAGCGAGCATGCATATCAATATGCCAAGGCAATGTACTTTGGTTATACCAAAACTGCGGCAGACATAATACGTTACGGCAGTCCGTTCACAGCAAAACGCTTGGCCAAAGGCTATAGGCTGAACGAGCAATACAAAAAGAGACTTGAACCTGGCTCCCGCCCATACATTAGGAACGAATGGAGGAATCACTGTATCATGGTGATGCGGAAAATAGCAGCTGCCAAGTTTGAACAAAATCCGCAATTGGCGGAAATGTTGCTGAGGACAAAACCTAAGATTTTGGCCGAAATGACTGAAACAGACGATTTCTGGGGCACAGGAATAGCTATCGGACATCGGGATGAACAACATCGAGAGAGATGGCCAGGCCAAAATCTTATGGGCCAAATTCTCATGGAAGTTCGGAACAATCTTCAGCTTAATCAGGGTTCATCCCTATCGGGGATTAATAACCCACCTGACAATGCTGGTTCATCCCTATCGGGGAATAGTAACCCACAAATTAATGCTGGTTCGTCCCTATCGGGGAGTAATGACCGCAAAGAAAATGAGGAAAAGGCTACTCAATCAAATATTTTGGTCGAAATAAATTACAATGATGATGAATTGGATTATGATGAGGAGGATTGGAGTGATAGAAATTGGCAAGGAAATATCGAATTTAGCGATTTGCTTCAACGCCTTAAGATTCAGTTCGACAATTTCAACAAATTAACCGATGAAATGTGGGAATTTTATGCTACAAATGTTCAAAGTCGTGAAAGTTATGAACGAAAAATGAGAGTGGTTGATGACATACAACGGAAAGTGGGAGCCTTGGGCACGGTAACCTTGTTTGGATCCTCTCGATCACACATTGGCAAAGATAACTCGGACTTGGACATGTGCATTATTCCTCCCGGACGTCATGTAAAAGTAGATGAAGTTGAGAATGCTAACAAATATCAAAAGGAAATGCTTTTTGTTGTTCGTCGATTGCCCTTTAAGGGCTACAGTTCACAAGTGCATGGTGGTCGAGTTCCCGTGCTCAGGCTCGTCGGTCACAACATGCAAATTGATATAACCTATGGCAACAGTACAGGACTTCGGAATACGACTTGGCTAAATCATTTATGCAGTCATGAAGCCAGATTAGCTCCGTTGTTATTCAGTATCAAAGAATGGGCAAAATTCCATCGAATAAACGACGCAAGCAGACACTCTTTCAGTAGCTGGACTTGGATTCTGCTCACCATATTTGCTCTCCAACACACGGATCCTCCTGTTTTTCCACCTCTATCGGAGGACATGGATAAACTAGAGAAAAGCAGAAACAATTCGTCTATAGCTGAACTGATTATGCACTTCTTTGGATTCTGGAACAAACACCCTTTGGAGAAGGATAGTGTGAGTGTGCGAGAGGGAAATTGGATTCCAAAAAAGCGTCAAACATACATTGTCGAGGTCGAAGAACCCTTAAAGCCAGAGGTGAACACAACTGCGTGCATTGAATCAAGTCAGCAATTAAGATCGATTACAAAAGCCATTGAAGAGACAAAAGTCAAATTATTTGAGGAAAGTGAAGAACCATCTTTGGAAAGAATTGGAATTAACTACAAAGCAAAAGGCACTCAATCCTATCGTGGTTTCAATGTGACCTATTTGCTAGGGATTTTGGCTCTGTTTTTACTTTTCTTCAATGTGACAACAGCAACAGAAATTCAAGGAAATCAACAACTCCATTCAAAGTCGATTTATTCTGACCCTATCGGGGACATAAGATTTGTCAGCTGGATGAACAAAATATATTGGCGAAAACTAACAATGATTTTGCTGCCATGGATTTTACAGCTCGCCTTAAGTCATCATGGAAGATTTGATGTACTATGGCGCTTGATGGCTATCGTGCTATTTTCGAGAATTTCTATGGCTCAACAGCTTATGATATGCGATCCGGAAGTGAATCGTTTTTACTACCGGCTGCCTGATGTCATCAACGAAGCATGTAAATCAACTCCGTCTAGACATCAAGCTTCAATATTGAGCATTTTCAAGCCAAACAACGAATGGGTGGAATTAGATGCCAATCTTTGTCGGAAAGTTGACCAAAAACTGAAATATTGGGAAAATTTGATCACGGAAAATCGAAGCAACATAACACAGAAATTTTTGACTATCTCAAAAGAAGAATGTCAACAAATGGAAAAACAAGGAAGATGTGAATTCGGAAATTTGTCCGGAAGCCCAACAGCACAAACCTTCAATTTATTTGAGCCTCCTGTTGAATACTCCTACTTCCGAACAAAATACGCCAGAACAGAAAATTGTTTCAGTACACCGACAAAAATCTTATTCAATCCATTTTCTGGAGAATTGAATCATCCACTGGTTGAAATGAAAGGCTGCGAATTGGAAGATGAATTTTGTGCTATGAAGGATAATCAAGTATTGATTTGGAAGAAGAAACAACAATTCAAAACATGTCAATGGATCAAATGGGAGAAAGCTAATGGCACTTTGGATGAAGACGTTTGGACTCGATCAGATGGACAGTTTGCTCTTTCATTCAGAACAATAAACAATGAAGATAAGCTCATAGAAGATTGTGGAACATCACTCGTTTTGACTGATCAGCATTATGCCATTCATAAAAGGTCATATGATCGAATGAGAGCAATTCAAGAAGTGAGGAACAGACCCAAAAGAGACCTATCGGGTTCTGGTACTGTTCGCTCCGAACAACTTGCAGCTGTGACGACAATGTCCGCATATTTAACCAACCAAAGAGATAGAGCAATGTTCTTCAACCTCCTTTGCTAAAATCGCAATGATTTTCGTCAACAAGATGCCACTAGTACATTGAGATTCCTGTTAAATTCAACCAATTTGCAAGCTCGATGGGTTGGAAAAGAAATAGCTGAAGTTTGGCCATGCACACCAGTCGATGACTTCAATTTCACGAAAATTGATGAAAAAGGCGAATGTTTTCATAAATTGCCGGTCAATGCCTCTTTCGGAGGAAAAATTGTCCAAGGCTTTGTGGAATCTGAAAGCATGATACTCGTAGAGACATCCAAGAAGGGACCATGCTCAATTTTCGGAAAGCAAGCAATCATGAAAGAGGGAAAACTCATATTGGTCGATCAAACAACAGGGACAAAAGAAGAAGTCGATGAAAAGTCAATTCAACAACTCAAATTGCAACACAATCTTGGCATCCCTGAGTTCAAACCGGACATTTTCACCAACTTAGTGGTCACAAATGAAAGCAACTTCGGCATCTTTTTGCGATATTTCAAGACCTTTCGTGTTGGGCGAATCATGCAGAAGCACATTACTCCAGAAGAAAATGAATGGAACACGCAGCACGGTGATTATATCCCTATCGGGGATTTTTCCATCACCGGGTTCCTAAAAAATGTCGATTGGGAGAAATTCCTAATGCGTGCCTGGATTACATTCTCAATTGGGAGGTTTTTGAAAATGCATGGCTTGCCTTGGCTTATTCGAAGAGGAATTAACCAGCCGGGAGTCCTTAACAATCTTTTCAATCTAATTCAACCCATCCTAGAGAGGCAAATGCGCGAAGGAATTGGTCCGATCAATATGCAGTGGGGAATGAATCGACAATTGGGAATGAATGGAAATGGGGTGCGCAATGGGATGTGATGGATTGAAAGAATGATGAATGGTGCGAGGAATGGAAAAGAATGCAACAAAAAGTCGATTGGGAGTGTTTGGAGCAAAACTCCAAAATAAAAATTTAATTTTGATATTTTTGATTTTATTTTAATTAAATATATTTTTATTCATTCAATTTCCATTTAATTTCAATTTTATTCATTTTAATTCTTTTATTCAATCAATCCCATCCACTTCCCTTCCAACCAAAGTTCACATTTCCTTTTTTACACAATTTCTCGCCAGCCAGCCAGCCGCCCCCATCCCATTCAATCAGCACCCCTTATTAGTTTTGTCCTTGGGATTGGAAGAGGGAAAATGGCAACATTTTCCCTCGCAAATAGAAAACATCCATTTTTCTAACCTTGAGGGGGGCAAAAAAGTGGGGAGAAAAATTGAACAGTCATTCCACCATTTTGAGCAAAATTGCCTATCGGGCGAATATGAGAAAATTGTGAGGAAAAGGGAGCTGGCTGGGAAATTTATTACTTTTTATGTTTTAATTTCAATTTTAACCACTTTTACGTTTCCCCTAAGGCAAATTAATGTTGATTTGGGTAAATAAGGAATACGTCTATCGGACGTTTGAGTGAATTAATAAAGATTGAATTTGCCTTAGGGTGAAATTTATCAAAATATATATTTTACCACTTTATCACTAATTCACAAATTTAATTTTACTTATTAATAATTTTGAATTTAACTCTTTTTCAAACGCCATTAGGGCAATCCAAACAATTATTAGAAAATTATTTAAATGGTAAATTTGTGAATTAGTAGATAATACGATGAAATTTGGTTTACTGATTTTATATAAATTTATAATTGTCCACACTATTTTTGCTTTAATGTTGAATGCCTTCTAAATTAATATCGCGATTTTGTATTTCCATTTCGGTTTAATTACCCAAGTTTGAGATTTTCATATAAATAAAATTTTGTGAACAATCAATCAAATCAATTGGAATTTACTAAAATAAAATTTGGCAACTTTATTTGGGTAATTTTCCACTGGGCAAATTAGTGTTCGATCGTAGCGAAATCGCAACACATTTTGCTTACCATATTCTATAAAAGAAAACGGAAATTTTTGAGCGATTTAATTCGATTGATTCCATATTAATTTATTTATTATGTAATATATCGGAAATTGTTAAGCAAAACCACATCTCAAATTCATGGAGAAAAAATCTTGGGAAAAAAGGACATCCCCGAATAAAATATAATAATCCAATTCTATATTCTTTAGTCTGGTTTGAGTTTTGATGAATGCAATTTGCTGTTAGGCACAGATTTGAATGAATTCGTTGGCTTTAGCCGGGAGGATATCCAGGAAATGGCGCAGGAAATTCACGAAAAATGTGCTATTGAAATTCCCGAAAAAATTCAACAAATTCTGTGGTCATGGTGCAACGGTAATTAAATTATTTTTACAATTTTGCATATTATTATAAATAAGTAAGATTTTTTAATTGAATTTACTTAGTTGAGAATATGAGAATTAAGACGGTGTATATTATTGTGAATTAAACTCGGTGAAAAGCCAAAATTCTATTTGGTCATAAATTTTACTTTCAATACAAATTGAGTCAGTTATCATTATTATTAATTGACTAAATTTCAATAATTTTTGCAGGCTATTCCTATACAGTGAATGGTATTCAACACAATTTCTGCAATCCGTATGCATGTTGCAAATATCTGAACCACTATATTAAATATCGCAACAATATTGATTTATCGGATTTATTGAGAGCGCATTTGAATATTGATTCGCTTGTTGCCCATTTAGAACGTCTTTTCCAGAAAAAACAAATTGCAGATATGGTAAGAAATTATTACAAATAAATTTTTGATGCGAACTGACTAAATTTGAAGGAAAATATTCGTAAAACATAAGCAATTTCAATACAAAAAAATGATTTTAAAAAATAAAGAAAAGGAAGGGTTAAAATACAATGCGCAAACTATTAATCTTTGAAATTCGGTTTTCCTACATTTGTTATATTAGTTAGATTTTTCGGTAATAGTCTAGTTTGTCCTCCCCTTTTTTTCAAATTTTTTTTTTCATTTTATTTTTCGCTAAAAACATGTATTTAGGGGTTATCGATGATAGGGAATCCGAATTTGGCAGTTATTTCTCATTATCTTTATTGGTTGAATCGGTATAGGTTCATAAACCGCTTTCGAAAAAATTGAACTCTGGTATTTTGGGACATATTATACATCAATCGATTCATCTCGATGAGCTGATCACGAATCTGTCATTAGTTTTACATAAAACTCAAAACTAATAAAGTTATGTCCATTTTAGTTATGAAGGTTTTAGTTATGAAGGTCGCCTATACACCTTATGAGATTTTAAATGGCCATAACTTTTTTAGTTTTGAGTTTTATGCGCAATAAATGACAGATTCGCGATCAGCTCATCGAGACGCGTTAAATGATGTATAAAATGACTCAAAATACCGAACTTCGAATTTTTCGAAACCAGTTTATGATCCTATACCGGTTCAACCAATAAAGATAATGAAAAACTAATGCCAAATTCGGATTATCCATCATCGATAGCCCATAAATACACGTTTTTAGCGAAAAATAAAATGAAAAATTTTGAAAAACGGGGGGGGGGGGGGGACAAACTAGACTATTACCGTTTATTTCGAACTTTGATAAATTTATTATCATTTATCTTATAGCAAGATTTAATTAAATTCTAAATATAAATTTATTTAGTATAATTAATGTAATTAAATTACTTTCATCAATTTTTCCCACAGTTGATGAGCATTGTGTTGAATTACAGCGAAGAGGACAAGGAAGTTGTTAAAATTAAAAAAAGTCAGCGCATTATGAACATTGTTGCCAATGCCAATAAAACGGAAAGCAAATATCGGCGCGCCACCATTTTGATGGAGGAATTTTTTTTTGAGGACTACAAGAAATTTAACAAGGCAATGAAAAAATGGCCATCCAATTTTGAAGAAAAGTTTCTTCGAATATTTCTGACCTATCTTTTCCAAGTCGGAATTCTAACCAAAAGAGACGACTTTCTGGCAGTTCCGAATCAGCAAACACGGTAAATGCCTTCCTAATCTCTGAAAAAATTATTATAAAACCCATAAAAAAAGAAGAGTTTAAATTTTGACTTCATTTTAGTATAAATTTTTTTTATTTTTTAATGGGAAATTAATAACAAATTTTTATTTAACTCGTTCAAATGCGTCACGATTGATATATCATTTTTTATAAAATTAAAAAATATTATTTTTTTTTATAAAAATGAAAATATTTCGGAAAAAAATTCGAATGTAAAGAAGAAGAATTTCTAAATTTTATTTGTGTTTTTTTGGTTTTTCACATTTAAAATTAAATACACACAGGGTTCGGCTTCATAATTTGCTTTATCCATATTATGTTCAAATATTCCAATTTTCTGATGATGATGCAAATGATGTCACAATTGCTTTGCAACAAATTGCATTTACTGATGGATTCGATCAAAATGTGTTTCGCAATCCAATGAAAGAATTAAAGTTGGTTTAATTTTGTCTTAATATAAAAATATTAACATTCAAAAAAATAAACAATGTATAGTAAAATATAAAAAAAGCATTGTAATTTTTTGGAATAATTTAACAAATTTTTCCCATATTATTTTTAGGCAAACATTTACAAAATTTCTCATGGCGACCAATTTCAAACCAGGATCTGAATTATTTTCGCATGCAATGTTTGCGTCTTTGATGGCAAAAATTAATAATAAGCTCTATTTCTTCCCCGATGAGCAATATGAATGTGCGGATAAGGAAAAATTGAAAATCGACTTGTCTTTCACTTTGGCGCATCCAAACAACGATAAAATGTTAACAACAGTTATTGTTGAAATGAAGTACATTGGAAGTGCCGACGTTGCAGTGAAAGAGGCAATTTACTATCGCAAGGTTTTTGATGACATCGCCCAAAAACACCACACAACATTTGATCGATTCATCTACATTGGGATATTGGTTCCGAAGAGGTGGATGAATAAATATTTTTATTTATATAAAAAATTATAATTTAGTAAAATCTAAAAATATTATATAGGTTTAAAAATGAAATAAATATCTACACTCTTGTAATTTATTTGGATTTTAAAAACATATAAATCGGATTTAGATCTCTCCAAAAATTTTGAGACTCCATAAATTTCGATTTTATAAATGATTTGTTAACCAAACAGTTTCGGTTCTCTGAAGCAGGATAAAAACTTTAAAAAATGTCTTCAATTATTAAATTATATTTTTTAAATATAGTCATATATGTATATAAACCATAACCATAAACTACCATTATTAGTGTTTATTTTATAAATTTTTCATAAAACAGATTAATTAATTGCCGTTATCTAAAAAATTATTGACTGAAAATATTTTATTATTACAAAAAACGAATGTGGATATAGGAGAAAAAAATTGGAATCCAAAATTAATTAATATTATCAGCTTAATAAAAATAATTAATAAATATTATTAACAGTTTTCGGAAAAACGGTTTAACCATGTGCTATCGGGTTGAGGATGGCTCAGTTCAGTCCGATTTATTCATTACTCCGGACAAAATGAGGAAAAATGAATCCCATAAAAAAAGTATGTGTTTCAACAAGCTTTTCTGCTAGCGAAATTTGCGCACTCGAATTTACCATAGAAAATTAATTTTTTAAGTGAACAATATTAGGAAATATATTTTTATTTTTTAACCATTTTTATTTTTATGCCATGATTGGGATTTATTATTTAGATATTAAATCGTCAGTTGATTTGATATTCAAAAAAGGGCAAATATTAAAAAAACCGGCAAATCTATTTTTTTGCCATAATTTTTGGCCAATTTAATTTGATAGCAATCATTAGAATCAGAATATTTTTCCCAGTCAGAGCAGGGTTGGCCGAGTTCGAGTCTAGTTACTCGCCCGTTCTGGTTTATATTATGGAAAATTTTTAAGATAAATGAAAAATGATAGCTTTTAAAATATGGATGTGAGTAGGCAAAATTCGGGTGCGCAAAATGCCTGTGAGCTTTCTTCTCCAAAAACCATTCGAAAGTGTCAACTTTATTCAATTTTTTGCTCTTTACAGTTCTTCCTCGCCCGGGTAACTCATTATTTCGAAGTGCCTTAATATATGAAAGAAATGTTATGATCGAATTCGTCATTCTCAGTGCATTCAATTTTTTGAAATTATATTCAACATAATTTTTATATGTACTTTTTACATAATGTTCCTTAAATTTGATCTTATTTAAAATTGAATTTTTCTGAATATTGATTAAATTGCAGTAAATTATTTTGTTATTAATGTTCAATGAAAATTAATTTTAATCCATGTTTTTATTTCGGGGATCATTTTTTTCTTCCCGACAATTACATTTCCAGCGATAGGCGCGAATAAATATCATAACAATGAACAAATTCGGTTTCTCCCATCAAAAAGTCGTCTTAAACATTTTAATAAACGATGTTTCCGGTTTCCGCTATTTTATAAATTTATGCTTTTAAACAATTTTTAAATTTCCTATAGAACCGAAAAAATCGTTGTTTTTTGGATTCAATCCCCTGTAATAGCCGAAACCCTTTATGGATAAGATGTCTCTAATGGCCCTTACATTTTGCTTAAACTCGCTAACGCCATTATTTTGTTTTGTTATATTATTCTTTTTTTAAAGAACACCAATCTGTTATTCTGTTCCCGATCCAAAAAATTTATAAACCATTATTTTACTTTTCGAAAAATGTTGGAATTGGAATGAAAATACGAATGATTGTCAATTCAATAGAAACCGCAAAAATAAAATAAAAAAAGGTGAAGTCAATTAAATAGACAAAATTCAGGGCAGATTCATTTCTTTGGTTATAATTTTTATGGCCATTTTATTTTTGATAAATCATTTTGATTTTTGATATCAAAATGCTCTATAGAAAAAGCTTAAAAGCAAAAATGATAAAGTTTTGAAATTTTTAATTGAAGATTGAAATATTAAAAAATTTTTCCAAAATTTAGATAAAATTTGTTTTTACAAATAAATTTTCCTTCTTTAATTACAAATTAAAAAATAAATTACTCCAAATTTTTAGGCAGTTGTGACTGCAGCCTACGGATGGGAAAAATTCCGCCTTGTGAAAAACAGCGATGGCACCGTTTCATTACGTTCAATGATTAATGGAAAATTTGTGAGCGTTGATTTGAACCTCGGTGCCAAACTCATTGCCAACAAAGACGTGGCCAATGCCGGGGAACGATTCAATTTAATTGATATGGGCGATGGGACAGTGGCAATAAAGGCTTTGGCCAATAATAAATTTGTTTGTGCCGATTTGAGCCAAACAAATGCGCCACTAATTGCGAACAAAGATGCAGCCTATACTTGGGAACGTTTTGTTCTGGTGAATTATTGAATTTAATGAATTGATTGAATTTTGAGGAAAATTCATTTTTTATTCTACTTGATTAATTCCATATTTTATACCTTTTTCTAATATTTTAAAATTCAATATTTTTTATTAATGATAATATTTTTGTCCTCTTCTCCACCCATAAAAATAATATTATTTTTATTTTTTATATGATTTATTGTATTTGTCAAATTTTGTAAATAACATACTATTGTACAATAAATTGCCTGTATTTAAAGTTATAAAAACTGCATTGATAAAATATATTTTTTGGACATATTGGTAATGGGCAGGAAAGTTTTATGATAAATTTAAAGAAAAAAAATTAAAAATAACACTCATTTTTAGCAAAATGCAATATTTGATGATCTTATTAGCTCATACATTTTTTTTCACAATATCCATAATTTTTCAATTTAAATCTAAAATATTTTTTATCTTGTTTAGATAATTTTTTTGTTAAATTTAATACTTCTTTTTGTTTATAATTTAATTTGTCTATTAATTTTTCATTTTATTTAATCCATTTCATAAGAATATTAATAAGAGGACATCAGACAAATTTAAAATAATTATTTACTTTTAATTCTTTATTTGAGTGGGTTCGAAAATTTCTGAAGTGGAAATTTTGATTGATTTGGGTGCGCGAATTTTGGAGAATCGTCGATTGAACCCAATAACATGTTTTTTTACTTTAAATACCCATTTTTTGATGCCTAATAGGCAATTTTTCTCATAATATTTTCTTTTTATGAATAATTTCCAAAATTTATAACAAAATGAATGCTAAAATTTAATTCTTATTTGCTATAGAGAATTTAATTAAATGAATATTTTTGTATTTTCCATTTTCTTTATCGCCGTTTTCTGGTTTAATGTCAGTTTGATTTAAAAAAATTAATTTCTCATAATTACATTTTATTATATAGAAGGCTGAAAATGCTCCGGCTATTTTCCCTAGATCTGTTCCAATTGGACGAGCATTTGAAAAAGCTATTATCGAAATCCGTGAAAATGAACGCAACTTGGCCTATTCATCAAAATCAATCCACAACAATTTGCTCAATGTGTTTTTGTCGGTGGTGGCGATAAATGGTGCAATTTTTTGGCTGATATTTTGATTATTGGAATAACAATGTGATGTTTTCAACAAATTTGAATAAAAATTCATCACAATGACGGCTGTATTTGAGTGTTAGGTTTAATTCGAAAAGATAATTTAAAATTAAAAAATAGAGATCGACCAATAAAATAGGATTTTGATTTTGAGGATTTTTCATCTATTTTCTGCGGGGGAATATAAAATTAAATAAAGAATACAAACGAATCTCGATGAAATGAAATATGGATACTCGAATTATTAGCACAAATTAATTCCAGGTGATTAATTTGTATATTTAATTTGAATTAATTGTTACAATTCGAATAATTTTTATTATCAACAATTTTCAATCCATTTGTGAATATGATTATATAAATAATTCATTTCTCTCTTTCATTTAACCCTTTTTGTTAGATTTTTTTGAACAGCACCATCTATGAATTTTGAAAAGAAATTAGGACCAGCACCATCTAATAATTTAAAAAAAATTAGGAAAAAATGTAAATTTGGTAACTGGGGCCAACAATAGCAACAACATTTATGGGATTCGAACCCACTGATGAACTGGCCTAAAATTAAAAAAAATTGCAAAATGTGTTGCTACTTTCTTACTCCAATTGATGCGCTTGCTCTCACTTCCATAATTTCATTGAAAGTCTCATAATTGTATAGTATTCTATGCGTAACAATTCTCGCCTGTAGATAATAATTTCCGCCGTTTATGTCTTTACTAAATATAAAATCGGATTTAAATTATAAAAGAAATTTAGAACAATTCCACAATGATGTCGCCGTGTTCAAAATGGAACTGAAAAAGGAATTCACATAAAAAAAGATTTTACTTTAAGAATAGGAGAAAAAGGTTTTATTACATCTAATTTGATGCTTTTTTTATCTTTTACATTTTATATGTATATGTTATTCAGAATATTGACAATTTCTTATCTTTGAAAATCATACATTGCATTTAGCCACATTTTCAATATTCTGCGTATCATATATATAAGGAAATAATTTGAATGGGTAAGCAAATTTTGCCCAAAATGCACCTAAAAATCACTATTTCTTTACTCAAACATACATGAGCTATTTCATCCGCGTTAAATTTGAAACTTAAATTATAGCTGGTAACCTCTCCTATAATAAATAAAATATGTACAAATTATAAAAAAATAAAAAATTTATAACCAGTTCCATTGAATTTGATAGGCACGGGGCACGGCTAAAATTTTGGCAAAAAGAGTGGCAATGAAGAAGATTTATCCATTCTTTTTTTGGAATCGATTTGGAATATTTTTATTGACCAATTTTATCTTGAGGGATTTGAGAAAATTCTTCATTTTATAATGGGAAAACTAGATATATAATTCACAAAAAACAAAAATTGCTATTAGATTAATAAATAGAATTAGTATAAAATCGGCCTCGGTTTGCTAAAATTTAATTTCACTAAAGAAGCTACTGACTGATGAGGAAGAAGTTAACGATGATCTTATTGCTTCGAATATATAAATTAGGCAATACATTTATCGGTCTTCTTTTAGGCAATGTGGAAGGCGATTATGAGTCAAAAATAATATGGATGGACTAAAGGTGGTCCGACAATTCGCCAGTGCGACAATTCGGCAGTGAGACAATTCGGCAGTACGACAATTCGCGACAATTCGGCAGTGATTTTTTTTGTTAAATAAATATGTATTTAGGGGCAATCGATGATGGGGAATCCGAATATGATATTATTTTTTTAATAAAATAATTTTTTAAACCATTTCCGTTATACAAACCGGTTTGAAAAAATTTGAACTTTAGTATTTTGGGTTATATTATTATATATCAATCGACGCGTCTTAACGAGCTGATCGCGAATATGCCATTGGTTTCGCATAAAACCTAAAATTATAAAAGTTATGATAATTTTAGTCATGAAATTACTAGTTTATGCAAATTTAAGGTCATAACTTTTTTATTTTTGGGTTTTATGCGAAACCAATGGCAGATTCGCGATCAGCTCGCCAAGACGCGTCGATTCATGTATAATATGTCCCAAAATACCAAAGTTCAATTTTTCGAAACCGGTTTGCAAACCTATACCGGTTCAGCCAATGAAGATAATGAAAAACTAATGCCAAATTCGGATTCCCCATCATCGATTGCCCTTAAATACATATTTATTTAACAAAAAAATCACTGCCGAATTGTCGCGAATTGTCGTACTGCCGAATTGACTCACTGCCGAATTGTCGCACTGCCGAATTGTCATGGAACCGGACTAAATATATTTTTGTTAAAGATATGGGAAGAAAGGTGCTAAATAAGTGTCGATTACACAATTGCACAAATATTGGCCATCCAAAATTATATTAAGATGGAAATAAAGTGCCCCATTCTATTTTTTTAGAAATTAAACAATATTCAAGTAATTCTCCACAAAATTTCTAAAAGCAAAATTTAAATTTTTTTTTTAAATGTTTTAATTTCCCTTTTTTATATAAACTTTCTAAATTAATTTTAATTCTAAATTTTACATAAATTTTGGCGATAATTTTGGCTGTAGTTTGAGCAACTTAAATATAATTTTTAGGAAATATTCGACGAAGAAATACTTATTCTTTTATTCGGATATTGAAAGAATATATTGAGGGTATATGGGTATTGATATTGATGTGATTGAAACATTTTATGGATAAATACGATATTAGAAAAATTTTCAAAAAAATGATTTCAAATTTTTAAAGAGTTGATACTTGTAGTATTTTTTATGAAGATTCTGAATCTGAAAACGAAAATTCAATATCTTCAAAAATTGGCGAGTTATGGACATGTGCCCTATCGTCAACTCAAAATATACTTAGTTAGGTAAAAAATACGATTTCTTGAAAAAAATATATACAATTGCCCTTATTCTTATATATTATTATTTTTCCAATATTAAACTATATTTTTTCCCAAAAAATTAGAAGATTTGTTTAAAAAATTTTAAGAGATATGGCCATCCGTCAAGTTGACCCCCAAAATATACTGCGTCATAAATTCGATAATAGAAAAATTTTCAAAAAAATGATCTTAATTTTTTAAAAAGTTGATTCTAGTAGTATTTTTTATGTAGATTCTGAATCTGTAAAAGAAAATTCAATATCTTCAAAAATTGGCGAGTTATGGCCTTCCGTCGATTTGACCCTCAAATATGATCCCCAAAATATACTTAGTTAGGTAAAAAATACGATTTCTTGAAAAAAATACATACAATTGCCCTTATTCTTATATATTATTATTTTTCCAATATTATACTATATTTTTTCCCAAAAAATTAGAAGATTTGTTTAAAAAATTTTAAGAGATATGGCCATCCGTCAAGTTGACCCCCAAAATATACTGCGTCATAAATTCGATAATAGAAAAATTTTCAAAAAAATGATCTTAATTTTTTAAAAAGTTGATTCTAGTAGTATTTTTTATGTAGATTCTGAATCTGTAAACGAAAATTCAATATCTTCAAAAATTGGCGAATTATGGCCTTCCGTCGATTTGACCCTCAAATATAACCCTCAAAATATACCTATAATAATTTTTAGGAATCTTCGAAAAAGAATTTATTTTAATTAAATTTCTGCCATATGCTTTTTCGATATGATCAATGAATTAACAAATTTTGTGCCATTTTTACATTATTTAGCCCTTTAGCCAATTTCATTGCTTAAATGTTTCATATTTGATTGGTGGGATTTATTCTCATCAATGACAATGGTTTATCAGTTGCTTTTTGCCATTTCATTGGATCGTTTGCTATGTTTACTTTTTCCAATTTGGTACCAAAATCAACTTCATTCAAATTTTTCGCGGCGAATTTCTTTAATCTGTTACATTTTTACCAGTATTCTACATACCGTTTATATTATTCAAATTAATTTTCATTATGTTTGCAGCATCCGGATAGGTATAAAAAATATTTATATTTTTGAGGCTAAAAATTAAACAATTTAATAACATTTTTTATAAGATTGGTATTTTGTGCTTTGACTGATTTTTCTCCAAAACTTAATGACCAAAATCTGTGAAAATATGAAATATATGCATTTTATTACCATGCCATTGGCATACAAATTTCCACAATGATTTGCTATATTTTAATGTGGTTTCTGATTAAAAGTTTGTGTGAGACTTTCTTTCATATATAATAAATATAATATACATTTTAATTTAATTTTTAGTTGGTTATAACAATTCTAAATCAATGGCAATTATGCGATCACTCTTTGTCATCACTTTGGTCACTGTTTTATTATGGCTGATCGTTAAAAAGTAGAAGGAATTCTATAAATTCAAAAATAAAAAAAGAGAAATAAAAATCTTAAAAATTTAATTATTCAAATTTTTCACTTGACCAAAAATATATTTCTATTTGAATTTTTCGCTTTTGATAAATTTCGATTTTCACTCTTTTTATGCAAATTATTTTATTTAAATTGCTCAAATTCATATCAAACGAAACTTTATTTTTCGATCATCCATACATTTTTTGCATTGAAAAATAATCTAATTAAAAATTGGCAATAAATTCGTAGGAGATTATTTTGCACATCAACTAGGTGAGCGAGAATTGTTTACAAATATTATTATTAAATTTCATATGAGAGAAAGAGGGATTTAATTTTCAACAGTTAACTAATAACTATACATGTGGACATTCGCTGAAAATGAACAATAAAATTAATACTAATAATGTACATCTCATTCGCTAAATAATTGTGTAGAATGATCCCCTCATTTTTGCGTGTTTTTCGCTATTTGCGGGGATTTACATTTAATTAAAAATGAATGATCTGTGTTTTCCATTTGCTAAACAAATGAATAAGAATAATTCGCCGAATAGAAGTTACATTTCATCCATGTTTTTTGACCCTTTTAATTTATTCCATTCCCATTCCTCACATTTTACTCCTATTTAAGCCGTCGATTTCCTCCCACAAATTCTCCAAATCATTTTATAAAAATTCTAATTTGATATACCAAAACCAACTGCCAGTGGCTATTTGGCTGAATAATTTGATAATAAATTCTATTTTGGACACAACATAATAATCATACAAGATCATCCTCCCCTCCTCTCTACTGCGCATTAATTCACTGAATTGGAGGGGCAAAAGGGGAGGATTACACCCCGCCGACCAATTCAAAATCTCCGCTGTTGACAATTTCCACAAATTGTACAATTTTCACTATAAAAACAAACCTCCCCGGGGGGATTGTGCGTCATTGCCCATTGCTGATCGCCGCAAAAATATTTGTCAACTGCCCAAATAACAAAGGGACGAATGCGCCAATTTGCCCATAAAAATAGCTCTAAAAAGGAGAAAAGTTGAAAACATCCATTCGCCATTTTGAGGCTTTTCAGTTCCTTTTATGCCCTCTGATTCATCATATTTGTTAGTCTGTTCTCTGCTGGTATATAAGCCCATTTAATGCTTATTGGGAAATTATTTTTCTTATTTAATTAAAGAATAAATAATTTTTCAATCCCTCTAATAAGCCAATATTTATTCACCCAAATTTGTTCCATAGCCAACTTTTCGCTATTTACAATAATTTATTAAGAATAAGCAAGCTTTGTTGATTTTAGTATCAAATTAACAAAAACAAATACATCACAATTAGTTCAATTCTTTGGGAATTATCATAAACAGTGTCAAATTGGGCTGTTCCGTTTATAAAATTTATTTATTTATTAAGAAATTCAATTCATTCAAACAGCTTTACTAACCAATTAATTCCCATAAACAACTGACATGCGATCCTTCATCCCATTGTGCGCAATATTACTTTTGGTGTTCATCACAATGAACAGGTAAAGAATATATGTTTTTATTCTCTTTAATCTGAGATTAAATTTGTTATATTTACTGAAAATAAACTTCAATAATTCCAAAACGTATTTTCGAAATCTAATTAGTTTGATATTAATTTACATGGAAAAAAGAAAAATTAAAATTAATAACGAATTTAGCTGAATCATCTAAAATTCAAGCAAATTAATTAATCTTATATAGAATATTATATTTTAAAAACTGTGTTAATTTTTCCAGTCAAGTCTCGGCTGACTGCCCATTTGTATTCACTCCATGTGCGCGTATGAATGACTGGGGCGGAGTTGGCCGTGAAATTGCCGATAAATAGTAATAAAATAAAAAATTATTTCTATTTTAATATATAATATTAATTAATAGCAATGATAGAATATAGTGGAGATATAGAAAATATAATAGAAGAAGAATTATCTTTAAATAAATTTAAAGTTGCTACGCGGCATGCCAATTGAAGAATTGTGCCAACAATAAATGCGTAATGAGCACCGAAGATGGATGCCGTCGCCCGGTTTGCACTTGTTCGCGATGTGCCAACGGAGGAGTGATCAAAATTGGAGTGGGCAAAGGAAAATAATTCATCAATCGGATGAGAAGTGATGAATAAATATTTATGGATGAGAGGAGAAGAAATGATAAATATTTATTACTCTAAAAACTATTAATTTATTGATATTTATTCTTATTGACAATTTTCATAAATTGAAATGACATATTCCCTTCGGAAATTTTAAATAAAATATTTCATCATCATTTGATATGGGAAAATATTGCTTATTACAAATTACAATAATAATTTTTATCAAATAGAAAAGTAATCCACTGTGCTCATAAGCTTTTGACTGAGTTAATAATATTCATTAATTATTGCTCTTAGTCCTAATCTGGGATTTGAGTTGTTTATTGCAAGAACGCGACCTCTAGACTCTCACCATGGGCTTTTACTATAGGTCTAACATAAGCCCCAAGTGGCCCAATAAACGATAGAAGGATAAGGGAAAACCTCAACTTTAAATTATTCTTTATTAATTGTGCGGAAAATGTGATAAATGTTAAGGGAAAAAGCATAAGGAGAGAAAAAAGGGTGGGTTTAAAAAGGTATATTGAGGAAATATTTGATTGATAGAGCGTGAAGGGGGGGGGGGCAATTTGTGGGGATACAGTAGGAAAATAGAAAGGCCTTTATTGTTAGGTATTGTTGGCATTGCCATTGACAATTATCTTCTTCAAATATCCTTTTAAGCAAATAAAAAATATTTTTGTACTGAAAATGAAATTGCTATAAATTTATTCATCTACTATTCATTGGATGTATATTATATCGGGCTGTTTCGTTTTAATATTTTGGTAAATTTGAGCAAATAAATTATGTTAAATTTATGCCGAATTCCTCTAGAAATTCTTTTAAAGCTTCAACTAAAAATTGTTAAAAATAAAAAATTTATTAATTGAAAATTAAAATTCATTGCTTTCATTCTGTCGTGGCTATTCTTTTATTGCCAAATAAAAATCTATTTCTCTCAATTTTCATTGACACAAAAATCAAAAAAAAAATAATTTCGTTCAAAATGACTATAAAATTCTTTATAATCTTTTTTATAATTTTATCAATCAAAACAAATTTCCCTAATAACATTTGCCATTGTTCAATTGTGGAAATGACAAAAACGCGAGGCGGTGTATTTGCCATTGGGGATCGGATGATAACCCAAACTGAGCAATATCTTGAAGATATATTTACAATAATGCAATGAATGGTTGGTGAATGGGAATCATTTATTTTGGCAAAAAAAATATTTATTTAGTTGAAAAAAGGCATTTTAGGATCAAAAAACTTTACCAAAATGGGCCATATTTTTAAGTTATTTTTTCAATCTTTAACTCTAAACTTAACCCTAAACCAATATCATAATTTTCTTTATAGTATATTGTAGTCTTACAAATTGTAATGAAAAAATTAATTCTTTTCAAATTCAAATTTTCGCGTGGAATTCTGGCAAAGCATAATTAATTTCTGATTATTCTTCTATATTTTAAAAAAGAAACTCTAAAAAGCCTAATAAATCAGATTTTTGAGATTTCAAAGAAAATTTTAAGAATTTTTTAAAAAATATTCTCCATCTAAAACTATGGGATATTAATAAACAATATTTTCAAATTCTTTTTATAAATTTTAATTAATTTTTAAAATACAATTAATTAAATAAAAAATAATTAAACTATTTCACTTTTTAGATATTTTGTAACAAAAATACTTTAAAAATTTCATAGTTTTTTAATATTTATAAATTATTTTTATTGGATAGTTTGATATTTTTATATTTTCTCATTATTTTATTTAATTTTTTTTTAGATATTATTTCAAATCCTGCTGGAATTAGAAATCGACAAATTGCGGAATTGGATTCGGCTTTTCTTCAAAAACATTTGATGACATCAAATGAACCATATGCTCGTGAAAAAGTGCAATTAATGCTAGGAAAGAATAATAAACAATTTGCCGTTGGACTAGTTGGTTTTGCCAATATTCTTGAAAATTTTTGGGCCGCCGATAAAAGTAATGTTAAATCAATAAAATCATTGGCAAAATTGATGGATAAAGTTCATCGGTGAGTCAATTTTTTCATGTGAAAAAGGCTAAAAATTTTCTTTTTGGCTGAAAGCATTCTAAAAGCTATTTACAAATTTAAACAAATTCATACAAATTTATGCATCTAAATCTCATCAGCAGTTGATGAGTTGATCTAGGTTAAGTTAAGGATAGCAAATTGCATTTTATTTTAATTAAATTCTACCAAATTGACACAATTTTTCTAAAATGAACTCCCAAAACCATCAATATATTCATAAAAATTCATCGTTTATAATTGATATCAAGATCCGATGTATTTTTAAAAGCATAATTCCCTCATATTTTGCTTTTTATTGAGAATAGTACTAATTCTAAATTCATTCTCAGAGGAAAAATTACCATGTAATCTTAAATAAAAATTATAATTTTTATTTACCTTAAAATACCCTATATTATTTTCTAAAATTGTTTTAAAAATGTTAAAAATAAATAAAAAAAAATGTAATATTTTAAATAGAAAAAAGAGTTTATATTATTCAGATTATTTTATTTTGACTATTTTTTAAATATTTAAATTAATTTAAAAAAAATCAAATTATTCTTATAAATGGAAAAAAAGCTTTGAATTCAATTATTATTTGGTATATTGTGCAGAAAAGATGCAAATAATAATACCTAAAAATCAGTTCAAATTTGTCCGTGAGACATATTCAAGCCTAAATTTAATCATTCAATCATCAAATTCTAAATGCCACATTAATTTTTTTAAATAGTGATTCGGAGGATGAACGTGCAAATGATCTTGGCGAAGAGAATGCTCAAAGAGAAGCAATGGAATATTTGGCCACGGATGGCAAAGAAATTTATGGAATTAAGGCTGGCCGAAGCTGGGGACCCAGACAAAAGGGAATTCGAGGCGCCCTAAAAAATTGGTGGCAAGGAAGAGGAAATGCCGTAGAAGGGGATGCAAAGAAGCCAAAAATTCGAAAATTACGTGGAAATGTGCACGCAATTGGATATTTTCCCGAAAAAATTGAGGCGGATTTGGGTGGCAAAAATGGGCCATTTCGAGGGAGAAAACGATTTTTTGGGAAATTTGGGCGGAGAATGCCGATGAATATTCCAATGGATGAAGCATATAAAATTCAGAATGAAGCATTTGCGGCACAATCAAAGTATTCTTTTTTTTAATCGGGAACTATAATTTTAACTTTCGGATTGATACTTCTGATTTTCATAAATTTAACAATAAAATAAATTCAAAACATTTAAAAAATGAAAAAGTGGTTTAAATTTATAATTTATTCTAATAAAAAATTGTCAATGTTTAAAGGTTAAAACATATTTTAAATAATTATAAAAAAATTATTATATTTTTATTTGACTGGTAATTTTTTTATTCTTTAGTTTAATTTTAAACCACTCAAATTATCTCGAATCTAAAATATGAATCTGTCTTCATTTTTTCCAATATTATATGTCAATTTTCGGGTAAGCTCAATGTAAACATTTCATTTATCATTTTGCAGTATATTAGCAATAATGGGCGAATAGAATTGAAAGAATTGCATATTCCATTTTTAACATTCAAAATTACCCTCAAATTTCTTAAAATAAATTCTGATAATTCAAAATTTTTATCAAAATAAAGATACTCTATTTTTGTAGCTCATTCATTTATTCAGATATCTTGTTTCTCCCAATGGTGTTTCCGAATCAAATCGAGGCTATTTTCTATCCTCCGCCAGCCATAGGAATTTCAAGACTCAACGAATCCGTGTTTTGGAACACACAAATCCAATTGAGGAAATGAATATTATGGGAACACCGGCAAGGGATGGGCAACAAATTGTGACAGATTTAATGAAAAATGGTTTATGGCAAGATAAATGGATGGAAAATAATGAGAATCGAGAAGTGAATAAATGGGTTAAAAATGCGAAACAAGAACATATGAGACTACGAGACCCACTGCAGAGGTTTGGGCATAATTTAATAATTTTGGCTGCGTAAAAAATTTTTACAAAAAAACCAACAATAATTTGGCAAATTTAATTATTTTAGAATAAAAATAGATTAATTTTTCAGCATCAAATATCATAAAATATGTGCCTATTTTTTAGGGAGAATTACCCAACTAGCGTTTATAATTAATAATTAAATCAGAATTTGAACTAATTTTAATGATTTTCTTAACAAATTTAAGACAGATTCTTTGCCATTGATATTAAATTTTATTTAAAATTAGTAAAGAAATGTTGGAATTGGTTCTGAATTCAATTATTATGAAACGATCTTTAAAAATGTATATGATTTGAAAATAAACCGTCTGAAATCATAAAAATTGGTTCAAGTTCAAGCAATGAGTTATTAATTATATTAAGAATGGCTATTAATTGAGTCGATGCCAGGGGCATATCCATTTTTAGGTATTTACAAAAAAAAATTAATATTTGATGATTTTTTGACATTTTATTAAAATTTTAAAATTAAAATTTTTATTAAAAATTCGTCAAAATTGCAAAATAGATCAAATACAAATATGTCAAAAAAGTGAATAACACCACTGATCAAATTCAATTATTTTCAAGTTATGTTCCTTTTTATTTTCATACATATTCATTAAAAAAGCAAAACTAGAAATTGGGCCTTGAAAAGTGAATATTTCTCATGAATAAAATTTTCTTAAGTGTTTAATATTTTCCAGATTTAACACACTTCAATTGAAGAATGGCCGTGGCGGACCAGCAAACAGTATACCCCCAACACCGACTAAATTGAGTCCAAAAAAATATAGAGGAAAGAGAATGAAAGGATGAAAAATAATAAATATTTTTATTATTTGATTATATAATAAAATTTGCAAACCCATCAATAACATTTTGGAATATTGTTGAATAAAAAAAAAGAATCAAAATGTCTACAAGCATTTGAATATTTCTCCCATTGTCCAAATGCCTTTAATTTTTCTGATAAAAATGAATAACTTAAATTTATTTGTCCTTTCCAATGATCATTCCACATCCTAGCCATTTTTGTAAAACATTCCAAAATTGCTTGTGGATGGGCTAAATTAACTGCCATTTGATATCAATGAACTGCTTCCTTCAAATCCTGAAATATGTGAAAAATTAAAATATTTGTTGATAAATAACAAATAAAAAATAAATAATTTAGATAAATTTTTGATTTGATAGTAAATTTATTTAAATTCTGTAAATTTTTATTTATTCAAATTCCAATTAACCGAGTATTCTTATAGCGAAAAAAATTAATTATAAATTTTATTCATCAATAGTCAATATCATAATATTAATTTTTGAAAAATTTTTGAATTTTTTTTAAAATCATGGAAATGAAGGATTACCCAATCGACTCTTTCTTTACTACCAAAACGAAATCCAACAATAAATGAGCAAATTAGTGGAAATTTAGGAAATATTTTCTAAAGCTACCATATTTTTAAAATATCCCAAAAATAGACAAATTTTTCTGAATATTTTGTCGAGCAACATTTATATTAAAATTTCTCTAAGTTAATGGAAAGGAATGAGGAGATATTGGATTGGAAGAGGGTCTGAAAACCCTTTTAGCGCATTGCTTTGTCGCTCGCTTTTGGTGAGTAGAGGGAAGGGAGGTCGCAGGTTCGATTCCAAGTAATTGCAATTAATAAAAGTTGAACGAAAATTAGAAAAAAAATCAGAATAATGTGCGAGAAAAAACAGAATAAACCGGAAATTCAGAATAAATGTCAGAATAGAATCAGAATTACAATTCAGAAATTACAAATCGCAATCAGAATTCAGAATTTATTTTCTTATTCTGGGCAGACCAGTGATGGAATTACTATATAAAGACGGATATTTCTTCAGTCTCAGTTCTTGACATTCATTATAATCCAAACAAAAAGAATCAAAAGAGCAGCGCTCAAATGGAAATGGAATTTTTGGCTCAAGAACCCCATCGGCAGAGTTGCCATGGGTTGAACTCAAATCAGCGACCTTTTGAACCAGTGACCCAGTGACCCAAAAAACCTGAATCTTTACTCGAGCCCTACCGGAGGTCAACCCGTCGCAACCCTGATCCCCATTTAAGTCTTCTTTACGCTTAAACTTTTACATTTGCTGCATTTGTTAAAGAAACATTAAGCTTTACGAATAATTAATTTTCCTCATTTGAGCAGAATAAAAACAATTCCATATTTTAAATTTGAATAGCACAAAATGAATCAACAATTATTAACCTATGATGAATTTGTGGTTGTTGCTGAAGGGGAGTGGAAAGTTAGATGTGGTTAGTTTTGATTATTATTGGAATGTCTTTTAAAATATAAAACAGATGAAAAGGATGCGCAGCCGAAATTTTCTACCAGAATTGGTGATTTTGAATGGTAAACTACGCTTTTGTTTTAAATTAAAAATTTTTGAAAATTTTAAATTAATAATTAATTAATTATTAGTATTTAATTTCAGTAATTTGCCTAGAAGGCGTTTAAAACATTTTTCAAAAAAAATTTATTAAATAATTACAATCCCCTTTTTCAGGCATTGTTCATTCAATCACACGAACTATATAACAGCAACAAACTGCCATCTTTACGAAATTAAATTGGAATGTCAAGAATTGAATGATGGAATTGTGAAGGAAATACTCATTGAAGTCACTTTATATCGCCAACAAGGCGAGATGCAAAAAATGGGACGTCTTTTATTGAAAAGCAATGGAACTCCAAAAAATTGGAGTGCCATAACTTCTTGTCGAAGGTGAATTCAATTTCACTTTCCCGTATTTAATAAAACATATTTAAAGAATTTTGTTGAACATTCGAATTCTGAAGGATCGTTCCAAATTGTGAGTAAAATTTAGTAAAGAATTTATTGTGTTTTGCAAATTTCAGTCCAATCTTCACTGAACCCAATTCGATGGGCAATTTGGTTAGCAATGGGAAATTGCGCGTTGGTGAAAGAATTTACCATATCAATAAACAGGTAGATGGGAAGGGAAATCAGAACAAATGGAAATGATTCAAATTCAGTTGCTTAGCTTATTTTCGCCTTATTTTGATCGAATGTTCAACGGCAATTTCGTGGAATCGCAACAAGATGTGGTAGAATTGAGGGGCATTGAATTGGCAAAGCCAATACATTTTGAGGTAAATTGGAATTGGAAAGAAGTAAACAAAAAAAAATAATTTTTAAAGGATTTTCTGCTTTCCTTTTGCCTTCCTATTGGCCAAGTGGAAATTTTGCCGAATCGTGCGTTAAAATTGGTGTGGAAAATAAAAAGAAATTGATTTTAGGCCATAATGTTGTGGATTTGTTTAAATTGGCCAAATATTTCCAAATGGATTGGATGCTGAAGAAATGCGAACGACATTTTGGATTGTGCCGGGAAATGCCAATTGAGGAGAGAATTTTATTCGCTAAAAAGTTCGATTTGAAGGAATTGCAGGTAAATGAAATTAATTTCAAAAAAAAAACATTATTGTTCAACTTTTAAGGCGAAGTTAGTGAATATGAGTAGTTCGGAGGAAAGCAAACGCATTTGTTTTGCATTGTTGAATGCCATCGAATAATGAATAATCAGCTGAAATAAATGAAGAAAATTGGAGAATTATCGGAACATTTATTTAAATATGACCCAATTTAGTGTCCCAAAATGCCATTCATTGAGTATCACTTATATTATTTTCCACTTTGATCCATTTATTTAAATTTGATCACAAATTGTTCCTCTCATTTAATGTTTTACCATTTCCATTTTATTTAAATAAAATGATCAAATCGCATCGTTGGATTTGGATTTATGCTCAATATCAACGCTGATCTTTGGGATTGATTGCAAAAATTGTAAAAAATAGCTTATTAGGATGCAAAGATGAAAAAAAATATCCTAAAATTGGGCATTTTTTTGAACTCTTGTTCAGGGAAAATATCGTTAACAATAATAAAATTTATCAGATAGAATAATTGTCCAATGTCATTATCAGCTAATGAGATTTAATAATATTCATAATTATTATTATTCGACAGAGTTGTTTGCCGGAAGACTAAGCTCTCAATGGCTAGGGGAAACTCCACTTTTAATTATTTTTTTATTAATTATGCGGGAAAAATATGATTAAATGTGAAGGGCAAAAAAGGTATAAGTAGACGAAAGGAGTATGTTAAAAAGGCAGATTGAGGCAATATTTGATTGTTAGGATGAGTGGGCGATTAAGTAAAAAGTGAGGGGTACAGTAGGAAAATAGAAAAGGCCATTCGGCATTGACAATTCAAAGATCCTTTTTAGCAAATAAAAATTTTTGTACTGAAATTAAATTGCCTATGAGCTATGACGAATGCATTCATCTATTATTCATTGAATGTTCCTTGTGTTTGAGTTGTTTCATTATAATATTTTGGCAAAATTTGGGCGAATAAATTATGTTAAATTTATGCCGAATTCCTCTAGAAATTCTTTTAAAGCTTCAACTAAAAATTGTATAAAAATAAAGAATTTATTAATTGAAAATTAAAATTCAATGCCTTTCACTGTTACTGATTCGTGGCTTTTTTATCAAAATTTATGAACAAAATCTAGCTCTCTTTGTTTACCCCAAATCTCCAAAAATTGAAGAAGAAATTAGGCCCAAAATGACTATAAAATTCCTTATAATAATCCAATTTATAATTTTATCAATCAAAACAAATTTCCATAATAATATTTGTCATTGTTCAATTGTGACAATGACAAAAACACGAGGCGGTGTATTGGCCATTGGTGACCGGATGATCTCCTATCATGATCCGGATCTTGAGGATGTATTAAATAATGCAATTAATGGTGGGAGAATTGGGAATAATTTAATTTTTAATTGTAAAAAATAATTTATTGAATTTTTCAAAATCATTTTTACCAAAAAATTGGCACTATTCATGGATAAATTGATAATTTTTTATGAAAAATATTGACTTTTTTCATTTTTATTAATTAATTAGATGCTTTTGAATATCATTTTACAAAGCAACAAATTGCGGAATTGGATTCCGCTTTTATTCAACAACGTCAATTGATGGAAACAAATGGGCCAGAGAGCCGAGAAAAAGTGCAATTAGTGCGCGGAGGGAATAATAAACAATTTGCCGTTGGCATTGTTGGTTTCGAAAATACAGTGGATAATTTTATGATCGCCGATAAAAGCAATGTTAAATCAATAAAATCGTTGGCAAAATTGATGGACAGAGTTCATCGGTATAAGACAATTATTTTAATTCGAAAAAATATTAAAAATTTTCTTCGACGCTGAATAGATTTTAAAATTATTTACAAATTTATTTAAATAATTTTCATTATCATTATTAACTCATCTCAATCGAATTGATGAGTTAATCTAGACTAGATAATAAATTCTATTTTACTTTTAACTTTTAAATTCTTGTATTAATGAATATTATTATATAGAATAAAGAATAATATTTATTAATAATTAGGCATGAAATTGCTATTTATATTTTAGCCTAATTAGAGCCAATTCCGTTAATGATAATTTTTATCCATTAAAGTAATAGATAAATAAATGTAAGGCAAAAATATTAGGAATTCATTTTATTGCATAAAATTCTATGATATTTTTAATAGCAATTCCGAGGATGATCGGGCCAATGCCAATGATCTTGGTGAAGAGAATACTCAAAGAGAAGCAATGGAATATTTGGCCACGGATGGCAAAGAAATTTATGAAATTAAGGCTGGCCGAAGCTGGGGACCCAGACAAAAGGGAATTCGAGGTGCCCTAAAAAATTGGTGGCAAGGAAGAGGAAATGCCGTAGAAGGGGATGCAAAGAAGCCAAAAATTCGAAAATTGCGTGGAAATGTGCACGCAATTGGATATTTTCCCGAAAAAATTGAGGCGGATTTGGGTGGCAAAAATGGGCCATTTCGAGGGAAAAAACGATTTTTTGGGAAATTTGGGCGGAGAATGCCGGTGAATATTCCAATGGATGAAGCATATAAAATTCAGAATGAAGCATTTGCGGCACAATCAAAGTGTGTGAATTTATATAGGATAAATTATTATAGGATTTTTTCCATAATTGGAAATTTTAGGCTAGGCCTCAGATTACACTGATTTTTCAATTAATCTGAAAAAATTATTCGGAAAAAGTAATATTAAATTCCAAAATCCTTTTATTGAAAATTAACAAAATATTGAAACAAAAATTGCATTTTAGGCCCGGATAGACCGAACTCATCTTTGCATTAGCTAAAATGAAAATGAATCATATTTAGATTTATTTCTGTATGCAATTAATTCAATTTGTGAATTTTATCAATGAATTTTTTTTTATTTTATCCAAAATTAATTCCCTAATTTTTTATCATTTGAAGAAGTCTATCAAAATGTCCAATATGCATTGTAGCATTCAAAATTTTAACCTAGATAAATATTTTTGAAAAATTTTGACAATTTAAAAATTTTGGTTTGTCAAATAAGGGAAAAGATATTTATGTCATTTATTTGGTCCCCATTCATTCCACTCAGTTCAGATATCTTGTTTCGCCCAATGCCGTTTCCGAATCAAATCGTGGCTATTTTCTCCCTGCCGCCAAGAATCAACGAATCCGTGTTTTGGAACACACAAATCCAATGGAAGAAATGGAAATTTTCGAAACACCGGCAAGGGATGGGCAACAAATTGTGACAGATTTAATGAAAAATGGTTTATGGCAAGATAAATGGATGGAAAATAATGAGAATCGCGAAGTGAATAAATGGGTTAAAAATGCGAAAAATCAATTGAAAAATGGGCAATTGAAAAGGGGCCAATTACAGAGGTGAGGCCAATAAATATTCATAAATTAAAATCCTATAATAATTTTGGGAATCAAACAAAAACTTCAGCCAAAAATAACATTAATTTTGCCAATTTAATAATTTTACAATAAAAAGAGAAGAATATAAGGGTCTGTTGTGAACAGAGTCCACAAATTGGAAAGATTACAATCACATTTTCTCACACAATTTGCCCCATTTCATTTCCCCCTTTTTAGCGATCGTCTTCCAATAATAATTTCCTTTATTACAATTTCCCTTTAGCAATTTCTCATCGGATTTGCCCATCCATTCATTTCATTTCACCAATATTTGTCTCGACATTTTAGTTTGTTCATTTCATTCATTATTCGAGCCATATTCGGCTCCTTTTGTCTTTTAGCATTTAATTGCCATTTCATTTAGTTGTCATTTTTATTCATTTCATTCTTTTGAATGGTTTAATTACCCAATTTTGAGGCTTTACAGATAATAAAGAATTTATTTGTATTTCATTGGCCTTGAATTTGATTTTAAACCAAAGAGGGAAACAACAGAATCAAACAACGAGTCTAAGAGTTTTGTTTGTGTTTCCCTCAGGTCAACCCAAAATTCTCATATAATGGGCTGAAAGGCTAAATTTAATAAGCAAATAAATAAAAATATCACATTCATTTATTAAAATTATGGAAATTTTGCTTTTTGTTTCTAATTTAAGGATGAGGAAACAAATTTAAATTTAAACTTCGACATTAATAAACAATTCTCAATTTTATTTCCATCATCTTCTTTAATTTTAATTTATTTCTTTTTTCTTGATTTATAGAGGAATAAATATTTATAATACAAAGAATGTAAGATTTGCTTAAATCGATGTGGAACAATAGAGTTCTATGATATGTTTAATAAGACGTCATAGGCCAATTAATAAACGAAATCTGCTAATCGCATAACTAAATGAATTATATCTTTTTGTTGCTAATTTTGGGCATAACCAAAAATTATATTTGAATGTGGCGATGGGGTTCGAGTTAAATAAATTAGTTGCGAGTTATTCGCAAAAAAAAAAATAATTTTAATAATTTATTCAACGGAAAGTTGTTAAATAAACATCAAAATGAAATGCATTTGAATGTGATTTGATAAATCTTCTCTGGTAAAAATCATCGACCGCGCAAAATACCCATTGAAATTGCGCGAATTTTCTGTCGCTGAGTCATCGGTCCTATAGCAAAAAAATGTGTGCAAACAAAACAAACATCCTTGGCCATTTTGCCTCCTTTTATTTTTTTAACTGATTCATACATCCATTCAAAGTCAAGCTGGCCCATTTTTTGTGGATTTTGTTTACTTTTCTCGTAAATATATAAAAAGTAAAATTTGTGTGAAAATTGTCAGTTTTCTCAAATGTAAAAACGATAAATATTGATCTATAATTTTAGATTTCATCCATTTTATTCTTAAAATTAGAAAATAAATCCATGAAATATTAGGAGGACAATTGTGAACCTCACAATTTTTATTCTTGACCTAATTAAGTAAATAAAAAATGCATTCTGTAAAAAACATTGCATATCATTCAAAATGCTATGGTTTTCCTTTATAAAATCGATTTTTTGATTTTTTAATTACTAAATAATTTTTGAAATAAAAGTGCATTTTCCCGTTTTCATTCTCTATTTATTTTAGTAATATTATCCTCTTAATAGTTTTAATTATTTTAGTAGATTCATTTATGAGAAATCCAAATTTATTCCCATTTTATTTCCAATGAATGGATTTTTAGAGGAGATATTTTTTGAGTGCCATCAATAATTCAATTATAAATTAAAAATGCTATTTCATCAGAAAATATTTTCATCAGAACAGACACCAACCATTAGAATTCAAATTCAATTTCCTCCAGGAAATATCAATTATCTATAATCTTGGATTAGTCATTCATTTTTCCCATGGAGGAAATATGGCCCTGAACAAATAAATATTTTTATGTAATTTTTATTGTCGGCCTATTATTGTTGACAAGAGGGATTATCCACTCTCGGAAGGTGCCTCCGGTGAATGAATCATGCGCTGGGCCAATTAAAATTGGATTTTATAAATTTCAGCAATAATCCACCAGTGGAGCCCATTCACCCAAAAGGATAAATAAAGTCCAATGGATGAAATTTTCGGTGCACCAAATTTCAATTTATACTTTTTTTTTTAAAAATAATTTCTTCATTTCTTTTAGAATTTATATTAAATTCATTGGTTTTTTAAAATTTTGTAGAAATTAGTACATAAAAATTGGATCCAACAATTTTCTTTCCACCGCCAAATTTCACATTTATCCATCCAAAATTAATTGTAATTTTAAAATATTGCAAGAAATAATTTTTAATTTTAAGGCCAATCAATTAAAATTTTTAAAAATGTTCGCCTTGAATTGGCAAAAATTATTCTCCATTTTCCTCCTCATCGAATTATCGGCAACATTTCCAATTGTTTTTTGTGCCCCATCTCAAACATTTAATGATGCCCTGCAGCCATTGAGCCAAATTGGCAATGGCAATGGATTTGTTCAGCAGCCGGCAGCAATGACACCAATTGAACGGTAATAATTGGAATATTAATATTCCTATTAATAATGGGGAATAGATTGTCCAAAAAACAAAAAATTATCTTAAATAATGCAGAAATTGTCCAAAATTTTAGGGTAAATTAAATTAGCTAGAAGGACCAAAAGTTGAATAAGGGAAGAATGTAGACTGTAGAGTGAAAGAACTAAAGGGTATATGATATGGAGGAATTAAAAAAGAGGCAATCATCTATGCGTCAAGTAGGCTTTGAATATTACATTTTTTCGATTCGAATCAATTTATATTGTAATTTACATTTTTGGTAACTTATAATGATTTTCTATTCCCAATTTATTTCATAAAAACCAAATTGATTTAAAAATTAAAACTGTGAACCAATTTTAGAATTTAAAGTTTTTGAGCAAAAAATTATTTTTTATAAGAATTGATTAATCTTTATTCATATTTATATGGTCCAAATTATCCGCAATAATTTATTAAAAATTTGTTTAAAAAATAATTTCTTTTTGTAGAAAACGCCTTCGCCGAGGTGCATTGAAGGCAATTGCCGGTGGTGCTATTTTGGGTGGTGGAGCATATCTTTTGCATCGAGCCATCTTCAAGAAGAATAACAGCAATGGAAATTATCGAAATGGCAAATAAATGAATGAATAATTTTTACCTCATCAAGTATTTGAATATTTTTAATTTTTGGAACACATTTTGCCCTCAAATTCTGATTTTACTAATTTTTTATATGTTACTTTTCGTTTTAATTTTATAAATTGAAATATTTACTAAAATTAATAAAAATTTAATAAAAAAAAATCAGACAGAAATCCGATAATTATGAAGACAATTTGAACCAAAAAAAAATTAATTGATTTCTAAATATTTTTTTAAATTTTAAAAATTGAAAAATGAATAAACGAAGAATCGAGTTCAATCCAGCTGAATTCATATAATAATAGTTATTTTTGCACATAACCGGATACCCTCTTTGAAAGAATTCAAAGTTCGATTTCGATGTATAACCGGAAAAGACAATTATTTGGGAATTAAAAGAAAAGTTGATGAAAAAATTGCCAGAATTTCGAATCAAATATTTTGCAGATTAATTTTTATGGCTCTGAAAATGGTGAAGTGAATGAGGAAGAAGAAGTGGATGGGCGAAAGGCATCATCAACATAATTTTCAATATTTTCATTGTTTTCTTGGCAAAAATTGCACTCAAAATTGTTATCTTCTTCTTCTTGAATTTCCTCTATTTGAATTGTGGTAAAATGAATTCCAAATTTGTGTTGGAGAAGGTGGGTGGCAGCAGAAGTGATTGCATTTGATTTTGACCCGTCTTCTGTGAAAATTAATTGAAAAATTAAATATTTGTGAAAAAAAAACACAAAATTAACACTTTTCTTAGAAAATTTTGAAAATGTGAGAATTTTATTTAATTTTCATTATTTTAATTTGAAAAGAGTTTTTCGAAAGTAGCCCTTTCCCATCCAAGTTATGATTGGCTATGGCATTTTTAAAAAATGATAAAAATTTCAGAAAATTTTCCATGCCTATCAAAAATAACCCTGAAAACGTTTTGATCGAAATTTTGCACCATTTTATTCCGAAATTTTAGAATTAAAATTTCCTATCCCCTGCTGTTGTGTGTTGAACTTACCAACGATTAAATGGACAGAGGCAGCAAAATGCGAAGTGTTTAGACCCCAAATATGCAGGGAATGAATTCCTTTGACCAAATCTAATTCCAGCAAATTCCGAGCAATTTTTGAATGGTCCAAATGTTTTGGAATTGCTAAAAACAATTTAAAAATTAGAAAAATTTTTCCATGTAAATTAAATGTAATTTTTTCGACAAAACAATTTAAAATAAAAAATTGGTATTTCTCTATAATTTCCAACCAACCTTCCATCAATGTGGAAAAAATATCTCTGGCGACGGGAATGCTCGTGCAAAACACAATCATCGAGAATAAATAGGTGCAAAGGGGATCGGCCAATGCGAAACCAGTCCATCGAATGCAAATTGCGGCCAAAAGGACGCCAATACTTTGGATGAGATCTCCAAAAACGTGAATGAATGCAGCACGGATATTCACATTTTCATCGGCAGTGGAGGGATTTTGGCCAACAGTCGAAGTGCTTGAAAATGTCAAAAACATTATTTGGAATATAGGAAAATATTTGTAATTTTTAGTAAAAATAAGGGACAGTATTTTTTGAATAATTTTCATTTTTAGGCATTTACCAATATCTCAAATATTTTTCAAGCTATTAATAAAGCTTTGATACCAATACCAAGCCATCTCTTTTTCCGTCTAAAAAATTTTTAACAGCACAAATTTAATTTAATTAATAATTAATGTGGAAAATTATGGCTAAAAATGATTGCCTGATTTTGGCCATTCCATTTTATAAGTATTTGATTAAACTTTTTTTTTGTAATTTCATTCTTTTATTATTTTCTTTCAGAAGAGAGTGTATAATTACTAATTTGTTAATTTAATAAAAAAAAGTATTGTTTGGAAAAATAGAAAATTGGGTGCGCAAATTCCATTACACCGTTTTTTATTCGGATTCTGACTGGGAAAATTTTTAATATTTTTATATTTCAATTTTTGTAAAAATAATTGGCCACACCTGTTAAATTGGTTAAGAGAATGTGAATGTCCATGTGCCATTAATTGCGGTGCAGATTTGGAGAATTTGAGGAGGCCAGCCATAAAAAGATTAAAACAAATGCCAATGAAGGCGGTTATAATCATTATATCGGCTTCCACTTCGAATTTGCCAGCCATAATTCGTTGAGTGGCAAAAACAACCATCAAACATGTTATTGTCCAAATGATGAAAAGGCTGCATAGGGCACCGAGGATTTCGGCACGCAATAGGCCAAATGAGTATCGGCGATTGGCTAAATTATTAATTTAATGGTTTGGATTATGTCACAGTAATTTTGGCTATTCACAATTTTAGCTACAAATTAGTCAATTATTAATTGAAGTAAAGAAAGTGCATTTAATTACCCCAAATTTTGTCTATCTAATGTTAGTGCAAAATTTGGCCTAGCACAACAAGGAAGTGAACAATTTGAGTGCTTGGAATTGAAAGCCTTAAAATTAAATCTCCCAATATATAATTTTTAGAATTAAAAAAATAATTGAATTTATTTTAAAAATTCTAGTTTAATACATTCAACGCAATACAATCTTTTAATTCAAATTTCATAAGATGAAAAATAATTGAAGGAAACGCATCAGATGAACTTTCGAATGGTAATGGTATGTAACTTTTCTAGATTGAATATTGCTTCGCTGAATGAGAGCGATGGCCAATTGGCCAAAATCGTATTCATTTTCCCTTAAAGCTGCCGATTTGGTTATAAAAACAAAAAGGTGGAAAATATTCATTTTTTTCAGATATGGTTGACTAGGTTTTCTGATCAATAAAATATTAGATATTCAATATATAAGGCTTAATTAAATGCATTTTATTTGGATGATCTTTATTGATAAAAATAGCTGATGAAATGCAATCAGCCAAAATTTCTTTAAAGTTTTGCAAAAGAAAAACCAGGCTTTTTGGATATTCGGATCATGTAAATCGAAATGAGAAAGGAGGCCAAATCGGTGAGCACATGGCCGCAATCTGCGATTATGGCCAAACTGTTTGCCAAAATTCCACCCGTAAATTGAACGCAAAGGTAAAACATGCTGACTAGTGCCAAAAATTTGAGAAGTTGTTCCGGCGATTTATCCTTAATTTATGGATATTTTGTAAATTAAGTATCAAAATCTTTTAGCCAGTGAGTTTTCCATCATTTTTCCGAAAAGTGAAATATAACTTGTTGGTCACTCACTCATTTCATCTTATTGAAAAAGCATCGATTGAACGAATATTTTGATTTAAAATAGAAATGGATCAAAAACCAAAAATATGGTTTAATGATTTAAACTTCATAAAATGCCCGAGGCTACGACAATTCATATATCAAATTGACGTCTTTCAATGAGCCTCATCGAATAGTTTAAGGCTTATTTAATCACAATTTAAGACACTGATTTAATTGAGTAATATGAGCTCTGGCTTATTCTGTGGTTAATAATTTGATTTGGCAAAACAATTAACAAATTATTCAGTTGGTTAATCAAAAATTTACCTCATTTTCTTTTTGTTGGAGCAGTAAATTATGGCAATGCTGTTTGGGTATTCTTTTTCCTGCATCACCATTATTTATTTTGCTGCCATTTTTATCCATTTTTGACGTTTCTGACTTCTCATTTTCATCATCGCTGCTGTTGGATTCATTAAAAAGCAGCAGACTTTGGGCGCTTTTCTCGCCATCCAATTTTGCATATTTTGTCATTCGTTGGATTTAATTTTGAAGTTTATGTAAATTCATGCAAATCCAGCGAATTGATAATCAACATCCATAAATGTGTGGTCTTCGCGCTTTTCAATAAAATTCGTCGTTAATTTTTTGTTTTATTTAAAAAAATTTTTTCTATCATTTCAAATTCTGCTGAATTTTGCATTAAAAATTCGTTAGTGTCACATTTCCGTATTTTGAGGATTAACATACCGCAAATTTTCTATTAATAGCTTCGGAGCAACTAAATTTCAGAGATCCTCTGCAGGGATCTACAAATGGAGAGAGGCTTCTAATAGAGAATTTACTGTGGTTGTGGTCAAATTTAAAAATTTAACTGACTGACTAGGCTTCAAATTTCTAATCAAACAAATAAATCCTCCAAATTTCGACCAAATCCTAAATTGCTGGCCAAACATCTAAACCATTTTTTCCTTATTTTCATTTGCACATTCCCCGAAAATATAAATTCACCCTAAACTCTATAGTCTATACTCATATACCTCTGAAAATCTTACTCCTACGGAGAAAAATTATTAAGTCCACCTCTTTCCCTATGCTCCAATTAGTTTATAGATCAAGAAGTAATAAGTATTTTTTTTCTCTATGAATTTTGTATGCGTAGGGATTTTTGGTTGATCCAGAAAAGATCGCTCGTATTCATATGGTTTGGTTTTTCCAATTTCCAACACATCAAATCCCAAATCCGAAAACAATATTGGGGTTTTGGTTTAATTATTGGTAAATTGATGAAAACCAGTTCCATTTTCGGCGAAATGTGGACATTTATTATTAAATATTAATTCTTCCAATTTTTTAGATAATTAAAAATAATTTTCGACGACAATGTGCTGCATGAATAAATTTGTATGCAAAATGTCAACATCGCTGAATCGAATAATTGCCCAACAATTTAGATCAATTTCTTCCAATGAAGCAGGTTTAAAAATTTATTAAATTCTTTTTAAATATTTTGCGTTTAGCAATTGCATTGAGACCATTCTATTTTGCTGTTCACCCTGACAGATTTGCACTTCAACCAAATTTACAGAATAGCAATGAGAAAGCATTACAGGTTATTTTTGGTTTCTTTTATAAATGAATTAATTAAAAAATCATTACACTTTCATTTTCTTTAAATTAATTTGTTTATTCCATTTTAGATATTCAACGGCTATTTGAACAATTTATTCCCATGGCCTGGCGTCACCCAATCGCCGGTTCAAGTAAATTGAATAAATTTATGTGATTATTTTTCATCCAATTTTTAAATTAGATTGAATTTGCCGTCAAAGACAGGGAAAATAATTTGACGAGTATTCGGCTGATCCTCTCTGGCACTGACGCAGAACAAATTGTCAGGTTTGGAATAGGGCTATTTAGGCATAGACCTTTTTTGGTGTACAAACCAAAATTAATTAATTAATTATTTCCTTATATCTATTATAAGAAAAAATGATTTATGGATTAAATTAAACCATTCCATTTTGAAACAATTTAATTTACATAAACTTTATCAGAACAACATTGGAGAAATGCAATTTGAGTACAAATAATTTGCCACCGCCACGTCCTTCCCAATCAAAATTCAACAATTCCAATACTTCCACCTCCGCTTCTTCATCCTCAAAAGGATGGAGTGCCCAAGGCGTCGATGAATTGTGGCAAAATTTGCAAGAAAATGAACGAATTCGACGCCGCCAATTTGCCAAATCCGATTTTTTCCATGGAATTGCCAAAAATCGACAATTGGCCCAACAAAGGGCGGAGGCACACAAAAGAATGGAGGAAATAATTCGGGACGAAATTGACGAAATACAAAGACGAACCGGAGTTACACAGGTTTATAATTTAATGTAAAAATAATATTTTAAAAAAAGAATAATTGAACTTTGGATAAATAAATTAATTTGACAAAAAAAATATAAAATAATTTTATTATTAATTAATAATGTTAAACGAGAAATTTGGGTCCAATTTATGCCAATCTTCTTATTAAGCCCCTTGCCTTACCAAAATGGTCAAATATGAATGAAATAAGGCCAAATTCGTGTTTAACATCCAAAACTATTCAATAAATTATTTTTTGGTGAATTTCAGATTCTCTGGTCCATCAATTGGGAATTGTCATTTATGCGTCGCTGTTTACTGAATGTTCAAACAATGATTGGACATGCGGAAAGTGATTCCCGAGAAATCATAATTCATGCATTGAATGGCCGAAAATTAAAGTTCGTCCATCAAAAAATTATTTATTAAATTAAATTATTAAGTTGATAATCAATAAAAATGAAAATATTGATAGAATGAAATTTGCAAGATTATTCAAAAAAAAATTATTAGCTTTAGATAAACATATTATCTACCATTTTTAATAACATTGATTGGGATCAGAGATATATTGATTTAAAAAAAGATTTGATGTAAATTTGAAAAATGAGAAAAAAGTAGCTAAAAATGCAAAAATTTGGTAATTTAGTGTTTTTTATGGTCCCAACTTTTTGATAATTTTAATGGTTTAAGGTTCGAACCTTTTTAACATATTTTCGATTATTTAAATCATTTTTATCATTTAGGTAATATTTTTAATCATTTTTATTTAGTTTCGGAAGAGGTTCATTCGTTTGTTGTGATGGTTCTTTACAGGTATTTTTGAGCTCACAAAAACAAATAAATTCATTTATTTAATAAAGTTCGGCGCGGATGATGCCACCGGAGCTTGGCAAAAAATTTGTATGGAATCCACTGTTCGAAGGTTACTAAAATTATTGAATTAATAATAATATTTTTTGTAATTTTGAAGGTTCGATGTTCGAAATTTGGAATTGTTGGTTGAGAGGGTCAAAGAATTGTTGGGCGGTGCACAATTGATAATTAGGCCATTTGGCAATTTGCTTCACACAATTCAATATATGCAAATTTTCATTGGAAGGTAGGCTGGGCAAATATTTTAAATTGAAAAAAAAATTATTAAAAAATTTACATTCATTTGTTTCATCTCTAATAAGTCAATAGCCCATTATAATTATAATAAACTAGAGAGAATATAAATATTTATTTTAAGTAAAAAAATAATAGAGTAGAAAATGAATAAATTGAATAATGAAAAATTCATATTTCTATGAAATTCACTTTTTCAGGTTTTTTACTGTAGACAAAAATTACTCATTTTTAATAATTTTTTGTTAAGTATCGAAATGTGGAAAATGTCGTAAAAATGGAAAAAAATTAATCCTCTATGATTAAATAAATAAAGGACTGGTTTAATTTAAATTTTGGAAATAAAAAGTTTATAGGCCGGAATTTTGGATGTGACGATTTTAGTAGATAATTCTTCATTTTGATCTAGGAAAAATTAAATTTATTTTTATAAATTAACTCAAAAAAATTTTTGTAGAGTTTGTTCCCAGCCAAAAGCGGAGAGGACTGAACTGATGAAAATGTTGGCTGGACGGGGGCAACCCATCGAAATTGTGAATAATTATTGTGAATTGATGATGCTGGATGGATGCGCCCAAATTCCTTGCAATGTGGATATTCAATCGCTGAAACGATTTTTACAAGAAAACACTCAAAAAAGCAGTGAACAAATGCGAAGGGAACATTTTGAACAAAAAGTGGGTTTTTTAGGTCCAACTAAATTTTAAATTAAAAAAAATTAAAATTGGTATAATTTTAATTCAAAAATGGATTTTCATAAGGATAATTATAATTAGCAATGGTAAATACGAATTTGGACTCTCAATTTTGTCCAATATTTATGCCCAATTTTGGGGGTAAGCCCAATGCCAACATTTATCATATGTTGTTGGTATTACCTTACCAAAATGGCCAAATTGCATTTAAATAAGGTGGCAAATTCTTTTTTAGCATCCAAAAATTATAATTTGAAATTTTTTATTGTTAATTTTCCAATTTTTAATTTAAAATGAAATAATATTTTTTCTACAACCCAATTTATTTTTTTCTACAACCCGAAATAAAAGTATTTTTTTCTACAACCCGAATTTTTTTCTACAACCCCATTGGATATTTTGTCTTTCACGTTGTAAATAATAGAAATTGGTTTGTATTATTGAAATTTGGATGAAATAGATTTAATTAAGGCCAAAATAGGCCATAATGGGTTGCGCGGGATATATCCGGATATATGAGGATTAGGGCGGATATAGGGGGATTAAGCCCCGAATTAGATTGGGAATGGCCCGGAGAGCAAGTGGGAGGTCGGAGAAGTGGACCAAAGGTTCTGAGAGTGCGTGGGATTAAGCCGGATATAGGGGGATTAAGGAGGATTTAGAGGGATTAAGCCGGATTAAGCCCCGAAATGGATCGAAACTGGTCCAGAAGGCCACTGGAAGATCGGAGAAGTGGACCAAAGGTCCTGAGAGTGCGTGGGATTAAGCCGGATGTAGGGGGATTAAGTTGGATTATGCCTAGTTAGGGGCTAGGGTTAGGGTTATGCTTAGGGGCGGCATGGGTTCTAGGGGTTAGGGCTTAGGGGTTCGGAGCATAGGAATCTCGCGAAGCCGGAAGCAAAACAGCCCAAAACCGGCTCGCGCCCATCTATTCCGGGGCTTAATCCAGCTTAATTCCCCTATATCCACCTTAATCCCCCTATATCCGGCTTAATCCTGCGCACTCACAAAGCTTCAGGCTCATTTCTATACCATCCCTAATCCATCCGAATCATCACCCATCCATTTCAGACATTAATCCCCTTTCATCCGACTATATCCGCCCTAATCCTCATATATCCGGATATATCCCGCGCAACCCATTATGACCTATTTTGGCCTTCATTAAATCTATTTCATCCAAATTTCAATAATACAAACCAATTTCTATTATTTACAACGTGAAAGACAAAATATCCAATGGGGTTGTAGAAAAAAATAATTCGGGTTGTAGAAAAAAATACTTTTATTTCGGGTTGTAGAAAAAAATAAATTGGGTTGTAGAAAAAATTGGCATTCATTTAAAATAATTTAGGAAAAATTAGATTTTTTAATAAATAAATAATTTAAATTTCCCCCTTTTTTCAGTATCTTTTGGAAAGCATCAAAACGGATGCCCAAAAGCATTTGGCCCTTTCCACTTTGAGTTGGGATGAGGACATTCCATTCACCCCGTTGGCCAATTCTCTACGAAAATTGCGTCAAATTCCCACAAATCGATCGGCGGAATTTGCCAATTTGAATATTCATTTGTCATCCAGTCCACGGATGATGGTTTTGACAAGTGGCAAAATATCAGTGCCAATTGAATGGATTGAGGAAATTTAGAACAAATTTAAAAGATTTTTGATTATTTCCACCCGGTTAAAATTCTTTGTAAATTTCCCATTTAATTGTGAATTATTCTCTTTTAATGATTTTAGCCTTTTGATGCTAATATTTCCCAATCTGCTCAATTTCCAAATTTAATAAATACTCAAAATTATTCATTTTTTAAATAAATTTTTACTAATTTTTGTGTTCAATTCAACAAAAATTTTATGGTCAAAGGCTACCAATTTTGCTTCACTTTCATCATATTTAATTTAATTAATTGATTAAATAAGTCTATTTTAGATTAAAAAAAAAATAAAAATGTTTCACTGCCAAAAATCGCAAATTTCACGACATTTTCGACAATTCTACGCCAAAATGACCACTTTTTATGCTGGAAAAATCCAATTTTCAACAAATTCACCACCAAAATCACCAAATTCTGAATCAATGGAAAATAAGAAAATTGATGAAATGGCCAACAGCAATTCGGTTGAACAATTCAATTCACCAAAAACAATTAAACGAGGTTTTCAACAAATTTTAAAAAAATTAGTCCCTTTTCCTTATAAACAGTTAAACAACAATCAACAATTTATGGCAAAAGCATTGACCCACTGAATGATTATTGGGAACCAACCGAAATTCAAATGGGCATTCTTTCATTCATTGGCAAATTCAATCCAAAAGAGGATATCAGAGAGTAAATTTCGTTCTTTTTCAATTAAAAAAAAATTAATAATTAGAATTAACGTCTAAATTAATATATTTTATTTTTAATAATAAATCTCATCAAAAATGGACCAATTTAAATTATTTTTTTTTATTAAATTAAAGAGCAGATTTTTGACTATCAAATAATATTAATTTTATTCAAATTGGTTCAGTATTGAAGGAGTTGTGACCAAAAAATTAAAAAATTTCTCTAATCTTTAATTGAGGACATTTTAAAAGGTTTTAAGAGCACATTTTAGAAAAATTCGAAACCAAATTAAATAAATTAATTTTATTAAATAGCAAACATACTAATTTTTTAATTTAATACAAAAATTGGTTCAATCCTTGATGAGGTATTATTATAAGCGGCAATTAATTTTATATTTTTGATTATATTAAATCCTATTTAAATTGATTTCCAAAATATAATTAAAATTATTCCAATTTCCTTTTTCAGTTTTCGGGTCTATAATCGCCACAAAAGACTGGTTCAAAATCTTCACCGTTTATTTTGGGCAACAATTTTTGTTGTCATTGCCTTTCTTGTTTATGCAGCAATTGAATTATGGTTAATTTTTTAAATTTTAAATTTATTTACTACATTTTTTTCTTTTAATAACAGGAAAGGTATGGAAGAAGCCAGGCAAATGAGGGAATGGGAAGCATCAACCAAAGCAGCAGAGAACAAAGAAAAATCTTCAAATTGAAATTTGAAATACATTTTCAATTTTTTGATATCTTTTTTATTTGTTATAATGTAAAATATTTTATATTATTCTAAAACAAAATTAATTTTAAACAGTAGAGCATGGGGATTTATTTGCACCAAAAAAGGTCTTTCCACTGTTATTCTCTCCAGGGTTAATTAATATTATTCAAAGGCAATCCAAATGTGGATTGGGGAGTGACAATCACAGAAGAAATATACGGTAATGTGAGGAAAATTAAATCTTTAAATCCGGCTGGAAAACATTCTAGACTAACCACTAACCAGCCTTAGGGAAGAAAATTAATTACTTTTTTTTGTTTTTTTTTTACCTTCATTCTTAATACATTATTTAATATAATTTAATATTTACTTTTATTTATATTAAAGAATAATAGGCACATAAAAATAATACATATAAATATATAAAAATGATGAATTCAAAAAAAATTCGTTTTTTTTCTCAAAATTCGTTCAACTTTGTCCAATTTGTCCCATCAAAATTGCCCAAATGGCCAATCCGAAGAATGGAACAATTCGGCCAATTTGAACCATCATTTTCCCGGAATTTGCCTCATCCGTCGCCGAATATTCCTCAAAAATGTCTTTTCGCCGTCCATTCCAACCATTCTTTTCCGAAAACATTTTCTCATTTCCATTTGTTTTTGTTGTTGTTGTTTGGCTATTTGCTTTCCATTTTTCCAGCCGTTGACGAATTGCCATCGATTCGGTGGTTGTTGTGGTTGGGGTAGTGGTTGATATAGTTGTTGGCATTATTGTCGATGATTGTGCCATCATTTTGCCATTTATGTTTATGGTGGTGGTCTTTGGTGGCGGCAATGTTGTACTGCTCCATTGGGTGGATGGACTAATATTAATTATATTGAAAAATTAAACTTGAAAATTTGACTTATTTTGTAAAAATTGTGTGCCAAAATTCTCTCACAAGAATTTTCTAAATCCAAATAATTTTTAAATTAAGAAATTTTTTACCATTTTATGGCCTCGATTGTGTTAGAAAAAGAATTTATGGATTTGATGGAAATTACAAAAATTTTGACCGAAAAACAGCAAACAAACCAAAAATATTTTTCATTTTTTTGGCCATAATTTTCTAACTTCAAATTGTCAATTAGGCTAAGGAAAAATGTTATCAATACCACCTGCTATAAATTTAAAATCATCTTATTAATGTATTATTATATTATAAAATTCCAATTCTCGAGATGAAATTAATTTTAGTGAATACTTTCCCACCTTAAATTCGCTGGTGCCGGTCGTCTTGCAGTGACTTTTGCCGTTCCGAAAAGTGCATTGTCTTCATCCTTTAAAAATGGAATAAAATTTGCATATTCGAATTATTAAAAAGGAAAAAATATATTTTTAAAGAGAGAAGGCATAATCATTTTTCTTTTCTCATATATTTGGATGGTTAGCCGACATTTGCGCCGGAGCATTTGCGCCGCCGACACTTGCGCCGCCGACATTTGCGACTCCGACTTTTACGCCGTCGACTTTTGCGCCGGAACATTTGCGCCGCCGACATTTGCGTCACAGACTTTTGCGACGCCTACTTTTGCGCCGCCTCTAGAAATACGATTAGATTTTGCAAAACGATGTAAAATAAATCCAAAGTTATGATTATTAACTATCAAAATTAAAATATTAACCAAATGAATAAATAAAATTGTTAAATAAATGTTATATAAAAATCCCAAGCATCAATAAACCCAATCATCCAATCCCCTTGTTGTTAAACGATATCGTAATGCCTGAGGATGAGCCAGCCATGTTGAATCATTGCGCGCATTAGGATTCTGTTGATGAATTCCATTGATTCTTTTTTCGTTAGTTAAGGATTGCTTAATTTGTGTGATGTCCATCTTTTGGAAATAGAAAATTATTCACCCTTTTATTAGTTAATGATATAATTCGGTCCGATAATTTTTTAATAAACAATAATTCGTATTTCTGTGGGCGGCGCGAAAGTAGGCGTCGCAAAAGTCTGCGTCGCAAATGTCGACGGCGCAAATGCTCCGGCGCAAAAGTCGTCGGCGCAAAAGTCGGCGTCGCAAAAGTTCCGGCGCAAATGTCGGCGGCGCAAATGTTCCCGTCGCAAATGTCGAATCACCATTTGGATGATAAATCATAATTTTAACTTTATTTCATTCAAATTGGACAATATTGTTAATGGTTTAGTATTCGGAAATTACCTCTAATTATGAGGAGTTAAATTTATGAGAATTTCAAAAATTTACAGCCAAACAAAATTTAAAAATTTTTGAAAAAATTTTTCGCATTTCATTTTTGCTAATCTAAATATTTTAATTTTCATACATTTTGTTCCCATGTTCCGCCGGCCCCATTATGATGATTGGTTGTTGCCGTTGGATTTGTGGCCAATTTCCTTGGATTCCCCTCATTTGTGGCCAATACTACTTCTCGGCCAATTCCCGTCGAATTTATTGTTGTGGACATCAATTTATTTGGACTGGAAAAATATTAAATTATAATTTCCCAAAAAACGGATTATGAAAAAAAAAACAACAAAAACAATCAAGAATTCATTTCCTCAATTTTAAAAAATTTTTTAAGCTTCCGGATTCCCCGAAAGCAATCTCCAAAAATTAATTCCAAAGCACAGTTTTACCCCGGCTTTGATCTTTTAGTACCTTTAATTATATTCCGGTACTTAACCGAATTTTAATAATTCAAAATTCATTTTTATAGTCAATTCCAATGCAAATTGTAGATGAGTTGGAAGGGCACCAAAAGGCCTCATTTTCCATACTCTTGACCAGCAATGCAATGGAAGGAATGATTATAATCCCACCATTTTCTCTTCCACTTTTCTAACCGTCTTCCCGCAATGATTCACTAACTATTTCAATTGTTTATTTGAGTATGGAAAACAGGCGGATGGGGGATGGGGTAGAGAATAGAAGGAAGCAAGCTGCCTTCTTTTTACCTTCACTGCTGGAAGAGAAACGATAAATTTGTAAAAGAGTGAACAAATGAAATAATGGTTATTTGATAAAATGTAGAAATTTGTTACCTTTTTGTGCCCTTCCAACTCATCTGCAATTTGCCGGTGAAACGGCCATAAAAAAGAACTGTTAATAAATTAAATTTGGTCAAGTACCTTGCAAAACAAAGTACTAAAATAATCAAAGCCGGTTAAAGCTGTGCTTTCGATTTAATTTTTGGAGCATGCTTTCGGGGCGTCAGGAAGCTTAAAAAATGTACGATTTACTGAAGTCAGTAGGAAAAATTTTATTTTTTATGACTTTGCCCTGTAAATTAGATTTCACCTTAACCCTTTTGTTGCTGCCGACTCTGCTGCTTGTTGGGCGATTGGATTTCGGTTGCACATTTGGCCATCGCAAATACAATAATTCACAAATCCTATTTTTGAAAATAAAAATTAAACATTTAATAATTTTCTCCAAATATTTTTAAATAATGGTTTTTATTTTTTGCCCTCGACTTTGTTCCAATTCCAAATTCCAAAAATAGGTTCGAACTTTGTCGATTTAAAAATAATAAAAAATATTTCTATGCCCCCCTCAATCACCATCATATGTTGAAGCACAGCCTATTTGAATTTCATTTGAGGAATGTTTCTCCAATTCCTCCGGGAATTGTTGATAAAATTGATGCATTGAAACACAACTTTTTTGCACAATGAATGAATCTGAAAATATTATTTGACAAATAAAATAGCTGATTTTTGAATAAATATTAATATAAACGATTGGAATTCATCAAATCTTGAAGTTAATAAATTTAAGGCCTCTTTTATTCATAATTTCTGACATTTTTTGCCATTTGGCTTGTTTGTTTTTATAAGGCTCGAATTTTAAGATTTTTATAATTTTAATATGAATTATAATAATGAAAATCCTTTTTAGTTCCACCACTCTTGTCTTTTTTTTAAACTATTTTCTTATTTGGCACAATTAAAAAATGAAATTCTATTAAAATGAAATTTCAAAAAAAGGCCAAAAATAATCTATTTCAACTTGGCTGGTAAAAAGAAAATTTGATTATGATGTAAATAATATAAATAATATTTGGGAAAATGTTTAAAAATAGCATAAAAAATCGAATCAAAAAAAATTTTAAAAAAATCCTCTCAGTCGTGTGATTTTTTTATAGCATTTAAACCGACACTGGTTTTCTTTTAGAGAAACCTTAAATCTTGAATAATCATCGAGGATTCGAACCGCAGTCCTTTTTATCAGAAATCAATGCCCTTAACCATTCGGCCATTGACGACTCGAACGAAATTGAAAAGATGGTTTCGTAATAAAAGGATTGTTGAAATGATCTCCGAATTTGTGGCAAATATTTAAAAACAAAGGTACAATACATATCAAAAAAATTTTATCTACTTAAAAATTTAATTTCATAATTTTTCGTTACATAAAAATCCCTTTCCTTATTATTTTATTTAATAATTTTTTAATATTAAATTTTAATTGTAAAAAAATAACTCCCCAATTTTCTACCTAACCTTTTCCATTATGAGTTTGTCTCGTTAAACAATAGGCCTTTTCATTTTTCAACAATTGTGCACAATTCTGAGCCCTCGCATTCGCACAATCCCCTTTTGAATCTCTGCAGAAATTAATTTAATTAGGTAATTAAAAATTATTTTTTGCTCGCCTCAAATTCACATCCAAACAAATTGCACAATTCAATGCGCCATTTTCATCGATATTTGCCGATGGCAAATTCAAATTGGCATTCACATTTGGCGGCGACATTGTTCTTTGTGTGGAGGTTGACAATGGCGGCGATGGGCCAAAATGAATTTCCGGGACTGGCTGATTGATCAACATTCGACCATAGGCAATCTTTGGATGGGAATTAAGTGAAATTTGCTTATTTTAAAGTAATTTAACAATAAAATTATTGAATTTATGTCGAATTCGCATTTTTGAGGATATATTATTTAGTGATAACAAAGGAGGATAAGGGTAAATATTTTAGATATACGCTAAGATTACGAACAAGTGAGACTGATTTGGCTCAATTGCCGCTGAAAGGAAAGTGAAATGAATATTTAATTTAAATATTTTCCATATTAATTATTAAGTTTAATTAAATGATCTATTAAATAAAATAAAAAAAGGTACACTATTGTTTTTTTTTAGTAATATTTAAAAATTTGGTCCAATTCAAATGAACCTGTTCGGCAATTGGTGCTCGATTGCACTGGCCAGTTGAACAAATGCAAAGTCTTTCGGCGCCAGCCGATTTTTTGGTTGCCATTGGCCCACCCAATTTTGGCAATTCCAAACAGGCGGATTCATCACGGATTGCTGAATTCAACAAATCGGCCGCCTCTTTCCCACCAAATTCATCGAGGATTGCTCTCTCAGTTGTACACCCCTTTTCAATTGAATAATTCGGGCCTAAAAGGCAAAATCAAAAATTGTTCTTTTATCAAAAAATTGTGTCTAAAATTATGGAATAAAATGTTGAGGAATTTGGTCAATTTTTGGCTATAAGATTAAATTATGGATGGAAAAATTAAAGAAATTAAATTTTAATTCAATTATTTAATTAATTTAGCTTTTTAAAATGTTTATTTTCAATAAATTTAACTATTATTAATAAATTTCAATTTTACCATTCTGATTCTGAATTTGTCTGGTTAAGCAAAGTGGTCGACCAATTCCCGGCGATTGTTTGCTTCGATCCGGGCAGCTGAGCATAATTTGTGTTCGGCAATCGGAATCACTGCCGGATAAATTGTTTTCACTGCATTGCAAACATTGCAATTCTTCAATAAAAAAAATAATAATTAATAAAATGAATATATTTTAATTTATAAATTTGTAAAAATATTCTTTATTAATATTAAAAATTCAATTTTTAGCAAAATCTTAAATAAATAAATTTATCACCTGGCAATAATCCAAGTTGATTCCCAGTGCCAGTAGAACCAACATTGTTGGTTGCCGCCAATTCTCCTTGCCTCTCAAAAATTGACGGCATTGTTTGGGAGATTGGTTCAACATTTTCACCAATTCTTTCAGTTCCAATTCCTTCATCCGTCGTTCCAAATGGGAATGCTGGACCTTTGATGAAATGATAATAAAACATTGAAAAATATATTAATTTCTACCAGTTGGCCGTGAAATTTCCTCGCCCCTTTCAGTTGATTGCGGCGGTGCCACAAATGGATTTGGCATTGTTGGTGCCAACCTTGCCCAACTTGGCATTTCATTTTCGTGCATTTGATGTTGCCTTTGGGCATTCTGACTTCTTTGAAGCAAAGGAGAGGAGGAATCGTCGGCTGTTGCCAAATTTTTGTCAGCCAAAATTTCTGTGGTCATTTTTGGCGACCATTTTTCGCCTTTTTCTCCCTCATTTTCGCCGATTGCATCATCCGTATCATCGGAGGATGGACCATTTGCCTCATTTGAAGCAGGAATTGGGTCAAATAATTCCGGATATTTCTGAAAATTTTCAATTGAAAAAATCAGGGAAATGGTCTAACTAGCAGAAGTTATCCAATCTATTTTACCTTCTCAAAATTAGTGAATTGTTCAACAATTGGTGGCCCATTGCAAAGGTCGCCATCACGGCAGAGGCAATAGGCCACTTCGAAGCCATTCAATTCCAGCACATCACATTCCTCTTCCAGCTGGGTCGATTTACGTGGAAATGTGGCAAAATGAGCACTTTCCGCAATGCACTCCTTCACAACCGTATATGATCCTGTAAATGGGAAAAATAAGGCCTGAATTTTCTTAAGTTTTTTAGGGATGTAATAGCTAAAAGATATTTTTGACTTCCAACTTTGTCCAATTTATGACAAATGCGGTTAATATAAATGCCGATATTTTATTTACCACTAATAGGTAAAGTTTGGTAAATGAAAATGTTAACATTGCCTAATCAAATATTTAGCATTCAAAGTTACCACATAATATTGAAAAATATTAAATAAAATTTTTTACATTATAAAAATTCACAAATTTCCCATTTTTGGCCCTTTATTCCCTTTCTAATTCAAATTCACCGTTGAATGTTTTGTGTCGAGTAGTTCGGCAAAATATTTTGTCCTGGGGCGAAAATCTTTTCCCATAGCCATCGCAATTGAATGGAAATGATGTTTTGCATTCGCCAAATTCATCCAATCCCCCCTCAGCACAAATATAGCAATTCAAGGCGGATGCTAAAAATTTGAACATTTTTTAATAAATATTTAATTAAAAATTAATATTATTTGAATAATAAATTTGAATATATTTTTAACCTTGATCAATGGCCAGAATATGGATGACAAATAATGCAAGAAAAGGAAACATTTCGGCAAATTTGACATTTTTGATAGAAAAATTCATTTCTGTGCAAAAATATGAGAGAATATCTTTTAAAAAATTATATAAACATTTTATATGTCTATTATTTCTGATGGAGAAAGATTTTATACTTTTGCCTAAAAAAAAAGTTAGCATTTTCTGAATCCGATGGGAAAAGAAATGCGGAAATTACGGCAGAATGATTGAGTCAAAAATGCAAAGAGACTAGCAAAAGTATTTCCTTCCGCCGATGGAACAAAAAAAATCATCCTTTTGTGCAACAATTTTCGTAAGAATCGCCGCCGGCGCCGGCAACTAATTTAGATCGGGGAGGAAGAGCTTACTCCACACGAGTTCGCCGTCCGCCAATTCAGCAGCTTTTTTACTTTGCGCGAAGAAGATCACCGAATTGAGGGAAAAAATGCCGCACCACAGAAAGCTTCGCCCACTGACGATGGACCAACGTTCCCTCCCTTCGCATCGAGGAAAATGCGGCGGCTTTTCCTCCTTCCTCTCTCTATTCAGCCGGTCAATCCACAATTTAAATTTTCTTCCCCGCAGGCAATTTTGATCAAGCGGTGAGAGAATTGGGAAAATTTACAGGGTAAAAGGGGAATTGGAGGAAAAACGACGTCCCGCCGGTGGTGCTTGTTGTCTTCCTTTGCCCTTATAAAGCAACTAGGAGCAACATCACAGAAGAGTGAGGAATGAGGATTGAGGGCAACACAACGATGTGGGCACAAAAAAGCGCTAGCCAAAATTGGTCGCCATTTTAGAGCGGAACTTTGGGTGAAGGCTGAAGGGGCAAATTGGGAAAAATGGGAAAGTTGAATTTGCGAAAATGTTTGATTGTTTTTTCGTAATTTTCTAAATGAGAACGAAAAATGGTTAATTTTTTACAATTTTATAAGATTATTTAAATGGAAAAACGCAAACATCCGGAAATAATGAAACACAAAATAGGCGGAATTATTAAATAATTCTACTATCGAGAGAAAAAAATTATTTGAGAATTTTTTAAAGTTTAGAAAAATCTGACCTTAAATTATGCCAAAACTCCCATCAATAATTTATATACTAATAAATAATGTAACTTTAATTTAATTCGAATAAATCCAAAAAAAATATAGGTATTTTGGAGAAATAAAGGATCGAAATATTAGAGTTGGAAAAAGTCGGTTTCGGATTGAGAAAATCGATGAAATTTAAAACCGAATTTTGGAATTTTTTCTGTTTAAAACCGAAAATAGGAGGAATCAAAAATCGACATTTTTTCCAAAAAACGAAAACCGAGTTTTGAAACCGAGATGGTCTAAAAACCGATTCTATCCAACTCTACTAGATATTGAAAATTTTAGGTACTTGTTAATTATCCCGGACTAGATTTTTTTTAAAGTCTACTAGGGAAAGGTTACGGTTACCCCCATGGGTTATCCGGTATAGGGTTAAGGTCTTTAAGGGGATAGGTTATCATCTCGCATATCCGTAACTCTAAATCCTAATCATCCATGAAGGGGACCGACCCTTCATTTAGAAAAAATCTGGTCCGCGATAATTAACAAGTACTAAATTTTATTTGTTGATTTAAACCATGAATCTGAATTCTAGAATCTTTTTTAATTCAATTTATACCATAAATTCAATCATTTCCTTCAATTGGTCAAATTTCACCCAATTCAATCCATTCCAATTCCCCAATCGGATTTGTTGCTTTATTAAGCGAGGGAATATCAAAATGAATTTTTGAATTGGGAACAGTGGATGCAGGAATTGTTTGAATGGAAATGGACTAAATCGCGCGGACAGCGAGGATTAAATTGCTTTCCAATTGTTCGGAAAGGGTGCTTTCCAATTGTTCGGAAAGGGTGCTTTCCAATTGTTCGGAAAGGGTGAAGGCTAGAGGGCTTAAATGCGAATGCCTATGGGGAGGAATTGGGTCTATTCTAGAGGCTATTCAATGACAATGAATGGGATGAACTTATTTTTTTTGGGAAAATTCATTTTTGGGTTTTGAGATAATTTGGAAGAAAAATATGGCTTATATAAAAATTTTAAGTAAAAGACCATGATTATTGGGAATTATTTTCATATCACAATAGCAATCTTTGAAAAGAAATTTAATTGGTATATACGAATTAATCGAAAAATGTTTAGGTTTTGAATGGAATAATTCTGCTAGTTCATATAAGTGGTCAATGAATTAAATTACGGAGCTACAACTACATAAATTAAAACGGCATTTTTGGGTAAAATGCTAAATAATTAAATGGAAGAATTAAATTAATCTCAAATGAAATGGAAAATATTGAATATCCATATTCCATACTATAATGCCACACAAATATGCAAATTTTATAGGATTTTGTCAAAATTCTACAGATTTACAATTCAGAATAAAATGTGCAGAATTGGTTTATTAGAAGAGCAGGGCAGAGGAGAGAAAGCTTCACTTTGCCTTGAATGGATGAGGATTTGTAAATATTTGTGAATTGGATAGGAATAGGATGGATGGATGAGTGGAGGCTGGCAAACGGATTTATGGGTTTAACAAGGATTGCGGGTGGAAATAAATCTTTTCCATTTCGGAACAATAATTTTGATGCAAATATTCCAAAAATTTTCAACCATTCTTCACTGGGGAATATACCGATGAAATGGATGTTCCGCTTCATCAATTGGAATTTGTGCTTTATGGGGATGCTTGTTTAATTGAATGAATTTGGTTCAAATTATTCAGCCATTTTTAAATTATTATTAATTTATAAATTGATTAGTAAGTAGTCCTAATCTAAGGGATAAAGTGATTTCGAGTGAGAGCACAGCTTTTAGGCTCTCGCGCGAACCTTGGCCGGAGATATAAAACCCCCAGTGTCCCAATGAATGGGATAGGGATAAGGGGGACTCGGCTTTAAATTATTCGGTACTTATCTTATTTGGGTCCGATTTTTTGGAAAGTTAAGGCCCCTCCCTATTGGTCATCAGGATGAAGGTTAGGGTCATTCAGGAATAAGTTACGGATATGATGGGGTAAAAATAATCTCACCTATTCCCTGATCCTAATACCCAAAGGGGTCCTCTCATTTTTATCTTTCTAAAGCGGACCAAAATTGATAAGTACCAATTATTCTTTATTAATTGTGCGGAAAATATGATAATAATGTGAAGGGTAAAAAAGCCAAAGGAAATGAAAAATGGTGGATTTAAAAAGGCAGATTAGGGCAATATTTGATTGATTGGGTGACAAGGCAATAAGTGGGGGTACAGTAGGAAAATAGGAAAAGGCCTTTCGGCATTGTTGTGGCATTGATAAATACATACAAATATTTTATAAGTGATGACCATTGTATACATATTTTACAATAGCCGTTCCATAAACTATTAGTTGGGCTTTTGGCCGGATAAAATTCTAATTCTGGCATTTTTGGCAATTTTTTATGCCATCATTAAATTATATTATTAATATGGAGCGTTAAATGAATGATGAAAGAATAAATTGCTCTTCTTTGCACAATTTTCATATGAAAGGAAAAATTACCAATTTTTTATGCTGTGAATTGAGGACAATTCAATAAGTGGGTAAAATTTTCATATGGATTTGCATAAAATTTGTGAATGCGAATTGTGAGAAGTGGTCTCAATTCTCAAGAAGATTGTCAAGAGCACAGGGGGACGACATCATCTTCTTCAAATTCCATTCAAATTTATGTGGACAATTCAAAGCTTGAACATCCCAAAAATATTTAACCATTTTTTCCATCAAATTCATTTTTTTTCAATTTTTATCTTTTTTATTCGATATTTGAATTCAGAATTTTCTTATCGGAAATAACAAATGTGAAGTGTGAACAAAGAATGTAAAAAGAATGAGGAAATGGTTGACGTCAATTTCTTTAATTGGAAATTAACCTACATTTTTGAAATTATTTAAATGATGGCCAAACCCATCACAAAAAATGGAGTAAAATATTCTTATAAATTTGTCCTTCCGGGTTAATCACATTTTTAATTATCATTTCAATAAAAGTCACTTCGTTTTTTTTTTCCAATTCAATCCATTCCTTCCATTCTAATAAAATGTTTCGAATAATTTTTATTTTCCTTCTTTTGCTTCTTTATTTGACCATTTTTGCTTCCGCTCGTCCATTTAAATTTGCACCACTTTTACCATCTAGTAAACTGGAGAATGGACAACAAATTGGGCATTCCTCTTCCTCCTCATCATCCCTTGATGATGATGGCCAATTCCCTTCAGCCAATTTTATCCAATTAATAAGTCCGCTTTTCATTAAAAAATTAAATAAAAATTTTCAAATAAAATAATTGGTACAGTAAAGTCAGCTTTTTCATATAAAAATAATAAAACTTTAATCAACCCACTTCAATTCATCAATATTTTTAGGCCGGTTAGTCCAGTTGATTTTTAAATACGATGGCTTTTAAAAATGCGGTTTCTTTTATTTTCGGTTACTTTGAGGGAAAAAAACCAATTTCGGCTTTTTTTTAATTTCAAAAACTATCCGAATGAAACTAACTTAAACTTAGTTTTATTGACCAAAATGCTTTTATAATAATTATAATTACTAATTAAAAGATATTAATAAATAAATAAAATAAATTTAAATCAAAAATTACTGAAAAATTCTAAATTCCCATTTTTCTAGTCAATCTACCATGGTCTGAGCCGCCAATAATTTGTCTTAAGGATTCAGATTGCCCTCCAGGCAAACGGTGCCGAGCCCATAAATGTGTTTAATTGGACAATATGGAATGAGACATTAAATTATTTTCGAAATTGAGAATGATTTGAGGATAATATATTCATTAATGCTTTATTTTTCATCATTTGTTTAATTTTTTTTGTTAATTTTTTATTGGATAAATTGTATTTGTGTAAATGAAATGATCGACGAAATTTGTTCATATTTTATAAATTTCTTGAAAAATGTTTATATTTTATTGACGAGAAGTGAAATAATGAGCAATATTTAAAAATGTTATTTGAGCACAAAACAATAAAATAAAAGACTTAGCTTTCAAAAAAAAATCAATAATAAAACAAAAAGCTATTTTTTATCCATCTAAAATATGTTCCTTCTTTGGTATAGCCAAAAGTTGATCTTCAATTGCGGTGGCCGAATGGAGTCGATTTTGGAATCGATAAATCACTTTTAGCATTTTTGGCTCGCCCGGGCATGGGTCATAAAATCCGGGTAAATCCTATGCGAAAAATATTTTAAATCCAAAATTCATTAAAAACCTTTCCCGAATAAATTCGTAATTTTGAATCATTGACCATTGATTGGAGTGGGACGGAAACGTCAATCAATTTTTCGCCAGTCAACATTGGATATTGTTCCGAACCGGGCCTGTCATCGAGCATTTGGCCAAATTTTGCATCCAAAATAATCAATCCACTTTTTTGGCCTTCCTCTTTTGCATTTCTTTCTGCCATTTCCCTCATCAAATTTATGGCCTTTTGTGCTTGTTCCCTTTTCATTTCAATTCCCTAAAAAAAAATTTAATTAAAAATTAATTTTTTAAAGTAAAAAACCATTTCTTCGTCAATATTATCTTTTCGAAATATTCCCATTAAATTCGGAAATTTTTTCTTGATTATTGGCCAAGTTGTTCGAATTGCCAAAATTGGAATGGCAAGGCATAATGCAGCTGGGATGAATTCGGCCGGGTAAAATTGGTCGGCATGTTCACAAAATACCATCCGAAATTCGTAATTGTTCAAACTTGTTCTGATCCTATAAAAGATTTAGAAAATATTTTGCAGAATTTCATTGATTTTCAGCCGTTTTTGATTATTATAGTTTAGATTTTCTTATGACCTTAAAAGAAATGGAAATCATGGGATAACTTTATTAGTGATGTTTCTAAAAGCTTCAAATCCATTTAATTGTGTTTTGAACTTCCTAAAGCCTATAAAGGTTAAGTACAATTGAAGTGATTTTATATCTGTAAGATAACTAAAAATGAGTGAATGAGATTCAAATTAGTAGGTGAATGGCCCAATATCTTTGGATTTAGCCAAATTAAATTAAATGGTGTCATTTTTAGTAATTGGATCAAAAACGGCTGTGTAAATCACAATAAAATATTTAAACCTGAAAGAAGCCTGCAAAAAGAAAGTGGGCCAAATGAATTGAATTTTCATGCCAATTTTTGAATATTTTGTCAAATCTCTTTCCATCGTAATTGATGATTGGCAGGTTAACGGTGATGAAAGTTCCAAATTTGCCTGATAATGTTGGCCATTCTTTGGCAATCGCAAATGATAAGTAAATCTCATTGAGTAGAAAAATTGAGGAGAAATCTAAAAAAATTAATTTGAAATGAATTTAAAAATAAAAAACCGAAAGAGCAAAAATATATTTTGGCCTGTTTAATTCATTTCGGATTAATGTGACAGTCATTGTTGGATTTGAGCCAATTAAATTCAAATTTATTGCGCCTTCATTATTTGGACTGAGTTGGAAAATAAAAGCTGAAAAATTAAATTATTTTAAATAATTAATTTAATCAAACTTGGCATCAAAGAATATTCGAATGTTCCATCAAAATTATATTTAATCGATGGTTCGCATAAAATTGTTTGAAGCCATGAATTCCATTTTGTATTTGATTCAGACGATAAAAAATGATGGGAAAATTTCATCGAATAAATAAGCTGATTCGGCGACAATTGAAAAGTTGGCTTAAATAAAAAAGGAATTAAAAATTAAATAAAATTATTGGACCAAAATTTTTCGTAATTTTTAATAGTATTTGACATTATTTTCTAAATCTAAAATATCTAGGCTAATTGGAAAAAGGAATAATAAAGGCAGAAAATAAATATTTAAGGACCCGAAGTTTTGAAATTCGACTAAATTTTTGAACATTTTTGGTCATTTATTTTTCTAGTTAATCGTTAATAAATAATTTGATTTAAAAACTATAAAATTATCAATAATTTATGAGATAACGAGTAACCGGATTTTGTATATTAAATAGAAAAATACCTCAAAATGCGAAGAAGTTGAAATTGCCCTCTTCCATGAAAATTGAACCGAAGAATTAAGCAATCTATTTTCACTGCTTGAAATTCTTCCATTGCAACCAATACGGTCGACGGCGGTTAATGGGCAATCAACATTCAGTCCACTGATCATTCCCAACAATTTAAATCTGTAAAACAAATTAATTTGTATTGCTAATTTTTGTAAAGTAGAAAAAACCTTGCTAAACTATTTTTCCTAAATAAACCGGAAATTGATGATCGCACAATAAAATTGGTCTCCGGACTGATTCGATGCAATTCAGTTTCATTCTCATTAAGCCTTTTCAAAAATTCATATTCTTTCCTAATATTCTCTGGACTCGTGGAATAAGTTGACAATTCCCATCCCTTTAATATAATTAACAATATTTAATAATTAATTAATTAACTTGTATTTTGATGCCCTTCACTCCAAGAATATCATAAATTGCCCTCGTTTTTGGGTTGATTAGAACTTAAAATTTGTTAAATTATTAATGATTGAAATTGAATAAGGAAAAATACCTTCATGTGCTTCTTTGATTGTCAAAAATATTTTGGCTGCTTCCTTTTTATCTTCCTCATCTGATTGGGTGGATTAATATTAAGTATTTTACTTACATTAATGTAAATAAACCTGTATGACGATCTGGATGGAAAATCAATGATTGTTGTTTGTAAGCCCGGTTGATATCATCCATGGTGGCCTGCAAATTTCGTTGATTTTCATTTTTAAATGAATATAAAACTCACATTTTTTGGTAAATTTAGCACATGATAATAATTAATGTCGTCTTCTTCTGCTTCTGCTGAATCATTTTTATCATTTTCATTTTTATTACGGCTAAAAAATTCTTCTTCCTCATCATCAAACATCTTGGATTGTTTTGTGTTTTGTTGCTTAATGGTGCTTATTCTCTAAAAATAAAATAAATGGATAATGGACATGTTTGTTTTTTCATTTGCACTCTGAAAATGTGTGTAAAAGGATTAATGATAAATAATTGATTGATTATTTCGAAATTTTAAAATCGATAATCGGCCTTCGCATCGCGCTTATTAGAGATAGAGACTAGAGTAGATGTCGGTTGGTTTAGGTTTGAGAAAATCGGACCAAAGTTTTTAAAGAACCTTGAAAAGCTGCGCTGTGGATAAGAAGGTCCAGAATTGTGGTCCCAATCCCAATTTTTTTTGATTTTTTTAATATTTTTAATTAAAATTAATTTCTGCTTGGGTTATCGGGGGCGTAGAACACGAATCTGACATCCATTTTGTCAAATTACCATCTTGATAAGATATTGCCCCTTATTGTAAACTAGAAAATTCTAGAATGAACTAAATCTTTTTGATTGATCAATAAAAATCGCTACTTTTTTTACAGGTACATAATAAATCTAAATTATTCACCAATCACAATCACCACTCACTCTACCACTCTTCATTCACTTTTTTTTTCATTCATTAAATTTTTATTCGCTCGCTAATGACGAAAAATACATTCAATTTATTTTAGATTTTGACTTTTAATTCAGCTCTTTTAAAACAAATGGTTTTAATAAAATTGAAAATAAGATTTGTTGATGGAACCGATACAACCGTAAACATAGATGATCAGGTAATAATAAAGCATGCATAATTTTCACTATTATACATTACAAATTTAAGGCCACAATCGCCACACTTCATCAATCAATTGCAGCTTCAACATCCGTTCCAATTGCAGAACAACGTCTCATATTCAAGGGCAAAGTTCTGAGTGATGATCAGCGCAAAATCAGAGATTGCGGCCTTTCAAACGACATCGTCATTCATTTGGTCCGAAGAACAGTGCCGCAAATCCCATCGCCAAGAGTTAACAATGTCGCCAATGATGAAGCGGGAGGAGCAGCCGACCAAAGCGGATCTACTGAACACATTTCTCGCACAATTTCGCATATCATTGGCCAAGTCCCATTTGAGCGGAATGGAATTTTTGCCGATCCAAATCAGACCATGGTTTAGTTTTTGAATGTTCAATTAACTAATTTATTCAATTTAAGACAATCATTGGCAACATCATTCAGCAGTTGGAGAGTCGTTTCCGAATTGACACTCAATACACATTGCATCTCAACCAACCGCAGCACAACGACTTCTCCATCAATGTCCGCCTTCGAGGTGTGCGCCAACAATTCTTCAATAGTCCGGCCCGAGAGCGCTTTGAGACACTGTGCACTGAGCTGCGAAAACTGGCCTGGCTTGTCGTGTTGATCAAGGTTTTGCCTCGATAAAATATTTAAAAAATATTCAACAAAATTTAAGGCTCAATTTTTGGGCGAAGTCGATGCCATTTTATCGGCAGAGGAAAGCGGCCAGCAGACCACCGAAGATCAACAATGCCACTCAATGGCACGTGTGCTCAGGGCCATGAATGCATATGACCACTATGACGAAGTGGAGATGAACAATTATGTTTTGAGCAATTATGTCGTCGGGGCTCGCGACACCGAATTGGCCTCCATCATTGAACAACTTGAGCATTGGCAGCTGGACGAGGATGAAGCGCACATTCAACAGCTGAATCCGGTCATGAGTGTCAGGTTAATATTTGATAATATTTTCCATTATTTTAATTAATTTCATAGACATAGCACCTCGCACGATTTGAGCACATTCCTTATGATGTTTTCCGTTGTGCAAACCAAAATCAGCCAACATTTGATGGACCGCTATTATCGGGTGCTCCAGTCGCCACATGTTCATCAGGTTTTTAAAATGCAAAAATTCTTTCCGACCAAGAGACCGCACTCCGCACGGGTACAAACGGAGTTTGTCCCCCTACAAAGAAATGAAGATGATGATGGTGATGAAGAAGAAGATGAGGAATGAGGATGGTGAAGAAGAAGAAGAGAATATGATGAAGAAAATCATCCTCAATTTCATCATGATCATTTTTTCCCTCATTCTTTGTAGGAGACAAACTCCATTAGTACTGAGCGGACCTAAACTTTTGACACAAATTAGGTCGCTAGTTCGAATCCGTTCAGAGAATAATTTTTTTCGGATCTGGTGCATACTTTTATGCATTTTTGGTACATTCTAATGTGCATTTCTAGACGAAATAAAGTATATTTTGAACCAAGATCCCAAAATTACTTTACCCAATGCCTTATTATTAATTATAAAATTGAAGGTTTCTTCACATCCGGCCCGAATGCTCAATTGCTTCTCCAATGCCATGGCCCGTGTTCAACACTATTGTGCGCATATTTACCATGGACTTAGCGATTTGGGACTTCATGCCGATCAAAACCCGTACAATCGACTTTATCCCCAATTGATCATCCATCAACGAAACCAAAACGAAGAGCCGGGCCTTTCACAAGCCGAGATCATTTTTGTATTTTCTGATCCATCAAGTAAATTTTGATATTTTAATTAAAATTTAATCTTCATTTTTAAGATGATCAAAATGGAAGACAACCACCAATTCGTGCTGGACATCCTCAAAGGGCAAATGGTCAAATTCCGGGTCAACATCAACCACCACCGCCATCAGCAGCACGCATGTTTTCTGGTCCATCCAGTAATTTCAATAAATTTAGTACATTTAAAAATGCTCATTTTTAAGCCAATCAAAATTTTGGACAAGGGCGGCCATTTCTGTTCCCGAGTCCGCAATTAAATGAACGCCAAATTGCGGAGGACCTCCGACTATTCCAACGGCAACCAAGCACCCAAAATGGCAGCCAACGAGTGAATTTCAATCCAAATCATCGCCAATGGGCACTCGTCAACCATCAAATCAACAACATCCACCACAAAACAATGATCAGCCGCCTCAACCTTCACAACAAGCTGGTCCAGCTCCGGCCAATCCAGGCAATTCCATTTTGAGCGGATTATTGAATATTGCGCAACAATGTAAGAATTTAATTATTAATGAATTTTTGGCTGTGATTTATGAAAAAAATATTTTACACAAATATTTTGAAAATTTTCGACCTTAAGATTATGAGACCTAAACTTTTTTTTTATTAGGTTTCGGGTTCGAATCCGCTAAAGAGAATTATAATTTTTCGGGCTTATTTGTCACTTTTATATATCATTTTAGAGAACATTTCTAGACAAAATAAAAAATTTCGACCAAAAAATACCCCTAAAATCACTGTAATTTTACCATAAATACCATTTAAGTTGTGGGCATTGGTGGCGGTGTCGCCGATCATCTTCAACAGCAACCACCACCACCGGCGCGACAGGCACAACAACAACAACAGCGCCCAGTGGCAATGCGAATGGTCGAGGCAGTGAGTGTTCCCCGTTCTTCAACGGGACTTGTTCAACCGGCGGCGACCACTCAACAATCATCACAACAGCAACAAATTCCACAGCCTCCTCACCAATTTCCGCGCCAGTCAATTCAATTTGAATATCAGCGCCAACCAATGGCAACAGCAATTCCATTTCAATTCATGGCCCAACCATCGGCAACCGGCGCAACAAATTCAACTGGGACCGCGAGACGCACTTCTCAAACGCCGCCTCCATTTCCGACTCAACCACCGCCCTCGGCACAACAACAATATCGAAGTGTTTCGGCCGAACGGGTGCTGGGCCGCAGTGGTCAACGACGAATGCCAATGCCACCGTTTCAAGCAGCGTTTGGTTTTCGGCAACAAAATGTGAATTGGGGACGCAACCGAAGCAATGAGGTTTTTTTGGATTTTTAAATTGATTTTTTAATTTTAAATAATTTTTAGACGCGAGCAATGTTCATTGGCCCAAATGAGCCCACCGAATTCCCAATGTTCACCATGGACCGCTTTTTGCCATGTCCCAGTCGACGCTATAGGCTTTTCGAAATGGATTCGGTGAGCTCAAAATTTATTATTTTTTGATTAATTTTCTTCAATTTTTTAGCGCCATTTCAACTTTTGGAATGATCCTCGCACAATTGCACGGGGCATTGAGCCGCCGTCCAACTCAATTGCGGCCATGGAACGTGCCGGCGGTCCACCACCACCAGGTCAGGCACCGGAGGCGGCGGCGGAAGCATTCGAGTCACTTTTCAATTTGGAGCCACAACCACAGGCCAATGCCAATGGAGATGCGGTTCTCTTTTTAATTGCCAATTTAATAATTACAAATTATTTATAGATTTTCAATGAAATTGGACAATTCGAGCAATTTGCTCAAAGACTGTTGGAGAATGTTGCCAGTTGCATGGCCCGCCAAGATGTCCGATTGTTGTTGCCCGGCTCGATACCAATGCAACGCGGATTCACTGCCCATTCAAGAGGTAAGAAAAAAATGGCTATTTTTTTCGAATTGCTAAATTTCGTCTAAAATTTGCTATGGAATATATAAAAATCCATGAAAGTGCCAAGTCCGAAAAAAATTTTTGTCCTCTGGGCGAATTCGAACCCGTGACCTAATTTTTCAAAAGTTAAGGTCTCCTATGGGTCAAAATTTTTTTTTAAATCCAATAAATGCTAGTCAGCCTAATGCCTAAACCTTAAGTAGACATTCAACATTTTGATTTAACAAATTCAATTTAAGTTGCCGGCTACACTCCATTCGTCGCAATTCCAGTCCCATTTCCTGTGCCAAGTCCAAATCCAACCCCAGCTCGTTCGGCGGCACCGTCATCATCAGCAAGGCCGGAACCATCATTCAACCGGGCTCGTCGCGGAGGTTTTAGTGGCCGAAGATATGGCAACGGCGGAGGCGATGACCCGATGGATTTGGGCTGATACAAAGAAGAGAAGAGAAGAAGAATATTCAAGAAAAAATCGGGTTGTTTCCAAAATCATTCATTTTTTCCATTCTCACTGTTTGATACCCAATATACACACAAAATTACATGGTTTTTTGGGGCCTTAAAATCTTCTCCCACTCCACCCAAATCTACCTAAATTTACAATTGGCCTAATGATGAATTTTTGAATTTATTTTTGCACAAATTCCCTCCTTTTAATCCCCACAAAAGAATGTACGGCTTATTCCTCTCTTGTCGCTTATTATATTTTTTCTCAACACAACAAAACATGTTATAAATTGAATAAACAATTTTATTAAAATTTTTCATTTTTTTTACTAATTTTTAAATGATTTTTAATAATCAATAAATTTTTTTATGAATTATTTGTGATTTTGAGAACATTTATGCGAATGTTTTTCAAGAGGTTTATTATACAGATTTATGCTTTTTTAAGAAACCAGCTAATCTAAAAATGGACCGTGCTAGCGCGTTTCGTAAATTTATCAAAAATGCGCGTTTCGCAAATTTTCCATTTATTTTTAAACTTATTATTTTGGCATTATGAATATAAAATTAATAAAAATAAATGCAACAAAACCAATTGAAAAACCAAATACTACTCAATAAAATACTAAATAATCCATTGATTATCATTTGTAAAATTTAATTTTTGGAATGGAAATATTAAACAAAGATTTATAATAAATAGAATAAATAATTGTTTGTCATGGAATGGAATCGAATTGGTTGTGGGGACTACTGGGGAAGATATATAGGGATTTTCGAGGCCGATGGGCATGGACCATTAAGCAGTCGATATTTGTATAAAAAAAAAATTCTACGATCCAAAATATAACAATTTTTATACAATCCGAATTAAATTAATAACAAAAATTGGTTGGAAATATGTGTTGTCTTTATTCCTTTTAAAATTCCACCATCTAAACTGCGACAACACTCAACACATTTTTCTTCCTTCAATCTTCGCTCTCGACATAAACGGTGGTCAATCGCTTGAATGAAGTCACTGGCACATGGGTGACCTGAAGAAATGTGGAATTGAATTGAAAAGTAAAATCAAAAATTTGATAACACTTAGAAATATTATTTGAATTTCTAATTCATTAGATAACGAAGACGAAGCTTATTTTATCGGAACAATTTAATGATAATTTGTAGGATTTTGCTTCGATAATTTTATTTTTTTCATGTTATTTCAAAGCATTTATTACTATAAATTTAACTTATCAAATTAATAAATCAAAACTTGATAGATTATTTATGTTTAATTAATAAAATACCAAAGTGTAGAGTTTGTGCAATGAGTCCTCGTCATCATTGCGTCGACGAGATAAACGAACACGGACTCGATAAGGAACATTGCTGATAAATTAGAAAATAATTAAATTCAATATAAAATAAATTAATGGAAAATGGAATACCGAACGCCTTGAGACCAAAGGAATTTGTTCAGCCGAGTGTCGATGCGAACATCCGGAGTGCCCATTTGCTTCTCGGCAAATTTCTTCACCTCTTTGATGGAGCGCGGTGCTCGATACTTGAAACCACTAAATCAAAAAGGGATATTTAATTTTGTAAACGAATGCAAAATTAATTATTTTGGTTTAGGGGTTTATCTTTATCCTATCAGCTCACACTTTAATGATAGTATTTAGAACATAGAACTGGTCAAAATGCATTGAAATGTTATATAATTTTTCATGGTTTAGACAAAATTAAAAAGGTATAACGGTTTAAAGTTTAAACCGATTGTTTTCTTGGTTCAAAACTAAGTTGGAATTGGTTAAACCTAAGGGCAAATTTTATTCAAATGATAGTGTTCATAAAATCTTTTCAATTGGAATTGGTTTTATAAGGTTGGACGTTATTAGAGGGTCTAGGACAAAACCAGAAACCACTGACCACTAAAAACCGTTTAATCTTTTCGTTACTTTAATTGTTTTTTGCCTGTTTTATTTGTCAATAAAGTTTTTAAATAATTATAAAATGCAAACCGTACATTCCATGGATGAGTTTGTGCATGTGAATGGTATATTCGCGAGTGACCACCTTGTTCAATGAGTTCTTGTTCTTTTTCTCGTCTCGCTGCTTTTTTGCCGCCATTTGCTTATCGTTTTTATTTCAATTATTGAATTGATAATTTTTTATTTTCTGAAAATTAAATTATTTACTTTCCATAATTAAAAACAATGTATAAATAATTATCTTAATCTTATTTGGTTTGGTTCGGGATTCGGGTTTATTTTTAATAGGATTGGATTTGGATTTGTTTTGTTTTATTGGATTTATTTTTATTAAATTTTTAATTAAAAACGCCAAAAAATAAAATTTAAAAATAAATGGAAAATTTGCGAAACGCGCTTTTTTGATAAATTTGCGAAACGCCACAGCACCAAAATGGACATCCCGCAGGGATCGGATTTTTATGTCGCTGGCGTTCCGTTTTTTGTCTTGGCATTCCGTTTTTCATACATTTAATACGGTAATTTTAAAAATCTGTTTTAGTACTTTCCTTCCAACTTTTTATCCTCTACAATTTTAGTTTAACAATCGATATGCTCAGAAACCCCCTAAGGGGCGAAATAATGGAATAAAAATCACTAAATTTTCCCGCCAAAAGATTTGAATTTTTTTGCCTTAAAGGATCACTTTTCGACCCCTAGGGGGTTTCTGAGCATATCGATTGTTATAATAAAATTGTAGAGGATAAAAAGTTGGAAGGAAAGTACTAAAACAGATTTTTAAAATTACCGTATTAAATGTATGAAAAACGGAATGCCAAGACAAAAAAATGAACGCTAAATACATAAAAATCCGCTCCCTAGACATAACTCTGGAAAATTTTGCTGAAGCGAAATGGGCCAATTTTTTAAGACCTTTTATCCAAAGTATAAACCGACAAGCGACAACCGAGTTTTTCATCATTTCTCATTTTCAAGATTCTTCCATTCTTACAATAAACGCAGTTTCAATGAACTGCAGAGAATAGGCAAAAGCACCGACACAATTAACATTTATACTATTTTTAGAGATTAATTAAAAATCAACAAATTTTTCACGACAAACAAAAAAATGATGCAGCGAACCTCATTGCTTTTGAGTGCCACCACCAAAACCACATTCAACCGGAACTTTTCTCGAATGACCACATTGCCAACGGCCAGCACAATATCGCGAGCCTCGTTGCTTTTCAACCAACAATTACAACCGCAAAATTTGATGACAAAATGTGCATTCTCCGGCACACAAAAATGTTAGTATTTGTACAGGTTTTTTTCATAATAAAAAATTCAAATATAATAATGATATGTTTATTATGAATGAAAGTGACATGGAATTAATCAGTCACAGTGAAATAAACCGCCAATTGGTTCAAAGTGATATTAACGATAATTTACAAACGAAATATTGACACTGAACTGAAAACCTTAACTTTGGTTTAAAGCTTAAGTTTTACCTTATAACAATCCACCATGACCAAAATAGATTACAGAGGAAAAACTTAAGGTTTATTTACAAATCTCATCGGCATTATTTTAGTTCAGGTCAGGTCCTCTTTTTTGTAGAGAAAGGAAAAGTGAAAAGCCCTCTTTTTGGGTCATCAAAATTAAAGTGTTATTATTATTAAGGTCATTAGGGTTGAAATTCTTATCCCTGAATGCCCAAACATGTACATGACATGAACCTTTAATCTTGTTGACCCATATTCCCATAGGGTTAACGGTTAACTCTTCACTTTTTCCTGGTCGACCAAAAAGAAGGGGACGGACCTAAACTAGTTACTAGTACTAGTTAAGTAAAGATTAGAACTATATTTAAAACGGATTAGGTTAAAATAAGTGAAGTGATAAATATACCAATCCTTGATGGTTCTACATGATAATTGGTAATAGTGATGAATTCATTTACTGCTGATGAGACTTAACCCATTTTGTAGGTTTTTCGGTGGCACCGGAATTGCAGGAAGCCCTTCGAAAGGAGATCAAAGCGGAACAAGAAATGGAAGAGGACAATTTGGGAGGCAAAACACCGCCGTCAATTCCCGGCTTCAAAATCACCCGGGACAGAGCCGAATTCATATTGACCAAAATGCATGGGAATGAAAGGTTTATTTTAAACACTTGGTCAACTGAATAATGTTTGCGGTTTATTTTAGAATTACGGTCCGCGCGAACGTCAATCATTCGGTGGACATTGATGAGGCCGATGAAATGGAAGGAATCGATGAGTCCGCACGAGGCGAGGAAATGCAACATGATGTTGGTTATTAATTATTTTGCTTAATAATCTACTAAAAATTACAGCCGGTCCCGGTCTCGTTGCCTCCATTCCGTGTTGAAATCACCAAAGGCGATCAACGCCTCGTCTTCTACCTTCAAATGATGAAATCGGATGGGGAGGGCGGATGTAAGTTGCATTTTTTATACCACCAGGTCAAATGATTACTAAGTTAGAGTTATCTTTATTAGCTTTAAAACCATTTAGATAGAGTTGAGTTGACAGTTGTTAAAAAATAAAACATATTGTTTGCAGAACTTAAGTTTTTAAGAGATAAAATCTAAAGTTTTTCGAATCATTGACATTGAGTATTGAGTTTATCCAAAAATATTATTTGTCATGATTTGGCCAAATTTAATGGTATTAACCCATTTGATTTCTACGAATTTTCGGTTTTTTATCAGAAATTACTTTGACATGCACTGAACCATAAGGCATAAGCCAATCGAAGCATCCTCTGATGAGTTCTATCGACAGGGTATATTTTTTTGGTCTAGGACAAAAGACAAAACCACTGAACCATTTACAATTTCAATATTAATCAATTAATAATTAACTAAAAAATATTCCCCCAAAAATCATAGATGACTACAGCATTGAGGAATTTATGATTGCGCCGGCCGCCAAAACTACGGACGAATTCGAGGAGGTGCCCGAAGAAGTTTATTCCTCATCCGGCAAATACATTGACCCGGTTGGTTGTTTAATTTGTTAACAAATTTTACAGTTTATTTTTTCAGAATTTGCATGATTTGCTTTTCCTCCGCTATCTTGAAGAGCGTGGTATCACCACACAATTCTGCCATGATTTGGTCAAATTTGGTGGGTTAACAAATTTAATTAAATTAACCTATATTATTTTTATAAAATTTAATCAAATTTTTTACAATTTTAAATAATCAATTTTCCTCATTTTTAGCCACCCATTTTGAGCATCAACAATATGTGGAATTGTTGGAGAAATTGGAGAAATTTGTTGGCGGAAAATGAAGAACGGATGGATGAATTATTGATTGGAAGAATAAATGGGACCAATTCTCTCTTCCATGATTTTATGCTTTGTTGACAATAATTTTATTTTATTTTTTGTTAGTGTTCATTTTATCAAATCCAAAAACACAAAATGACACACTTTGGCTTATTATAGTTGATTGTTTTTGCACTTTTCAATATTTTGCAGCACTCGATAAATATTTGACAAATGTTTTTGGTTTTTTGTTGGAAGGTTAATTTTATATGGAAAAATGCGATTAAGAAAATGGGTTTTAGCTTTTTAGTACTCTAACAATCAAGAAACAAGAATATATAGAATAAGTTAACCAGCAGAGTCAGAAAGAAAGTGGCAACGAAATGGAAAATTGGCTTTTCACTTTTTCATTTTCATTTATCAGCAGGTCAAGAATTAACCTATCAATTTGATTTTTATTTTATTATCCTCCTTTTCCTTTTACATCATGGATATCGCCAATAGGAACAGCAATAGAGAAAATTAGGCGTAAATTAAATTAACCTTGAAGCCAGTGAAAAATGTGGGCATTCAAGGAATACTTTACGGTATGGAAAATCTATATGAGAATGAGAACATTACTTCATTAATCTGCTAGTTTTTCCAAATTCAATTGCCAACAACAAATTTATCGAGAATATTAACTAATCATTTTTAAGAGGTGACTTCTCCAAGAACAGCTCAAAAAAAAAGAAATTTATGAAAAAATAAAAATTTAGAATTGTGAGATTCGTCATTTTTGTCCGCATCTTCCATCTAGAGAATATTTAGTGCTGAGAAGACGGCCAAAAATGTCGAGCATTTCTCGGAGAAGAATCCATTTTGTGTGGGAAAAATGTTCACCTCTTTCGATTGCCTGCAAAAAGATTTTTGATTAATATTGAAAATGTAGAATATTTTGATAAATTTTTAAAATATCCCAAAATTACAAAAAAAATTTATCAATGCCAATAATGCTTAATGGCTTTCCTATTTTCCTACTGTACCCACAATTTTTTCCTAATCGTCCCGTCACTTATCAATCAAATATTGCCTCAATCTACCCTTTGATACCACCCCTTTTCGTTTCCTTTTGTCATTTACCCTTCACATTAAATTATCACATTTTCCCGCACAATTAATAAAGAATAAAGGTCTATTTCCGCTTATCCCTATCCCGTTTTTGGGCCAATTGGGCTTATTATGTCTCCGGCAAAAGCCCGGAGGGAGAGTCTAGGCGCAACTCTTGTCCCACGTACCACTTTTATCCCGAGATCTTAGCCTAGATTAGGACAAATAATAATTTTATTAAATTACTCACCAAAATGACTAAAATTTGATATTCTATTTACACTTGACTAGATTGCACAACTTCAGCCGGAAAAATAACATTTTAGATTTTATTGACATTAAAAGAAAGCAGAAATAAGAGGGAAATTATTGCAAAGAATGAAGATTGCTCAATTTGAAGATTCCTGAAATAATTTTAATAAATTAATTAAAAAATATTTTAAAAATTACCGAATAGAAAGTGAGGGAGATTTGCATACAAAAAATTTATCAAATTTGATTTTGGAAGATTGGAAGTCAAAGCGAAAGAAAAAAGAAGGAATTAATTACATCTAAAAAACAAAAATTAGTTTTTATTTAATTTTTATAGCTCATTAAAATGGGGAAATGTTTTTTAGATTAAAAAAGGGCATATTATCAGATAGCATAAAATGTTCAGGGCCTCATTTTTGGCCTAATAAAATGTGCGTCCCCCCAAACCAATTCCTATCAAATAGCACACTAACAATCTGCCTTTCAAAATGTGGATTTACATTTTTATCAAATGCTCCAATAGTTTTTGGGCAGAAATTTATTCAATCGGGAATGGAATAAAGTTGAGAATGGGATTGGAGGTATCGGCCCAAGCTGAATAAATAAAATTCAGATTCTCTAGATAAATGGCAAAAATTGATGGAAATTTTTAGAGACCGGCAAAATGTCATCTGCGGGATTCCGGAGCAAAATGTCATCTGCGGGATTCCGGAGCAAAATGTCATCTGCGGGATTCCGGACCGGATTTCGGACTGGGTAAATTTGGGCCGGATCAAGCAAAAAAGCTCCGGATTTGGCCGGATTTTTTAAAAATCTCATAAAATGTGCCGGATTCCGGACCGGATCCAGTTATAAAATTTTTTCTCCGGATTCCGGATTCTAAAAAGGCCGGATCCGGCAAAAATCCGGTCCGGTGCTGGTCTCTAGAAATTTTGCATTAAATTTTAGTTGAAAATTATAAAAGAAAATGGTCCCAATTTTTAGTCATTTCTTAAAGAAATATGTGATGAATTATATGTAAAATCGTGCCTAAAAACCTAAAAAGTGTATATTAATAAAATTTGAATTTATATTAAAAAAATATAATAAAAAATTGAAATTTCTGCTTTTTATTTTTGTAGCAATAAATAAAAGAAATAACACAAAAAGGAATGCGGCTAGCTGGCTTCAATGAATGGAATTGGTGATAAATTTGCCTCCTCCCAAAATTGGCCCATTCATCATTCCCGCAATTTTATTTATTAAACCCGGATCCTTCTTTGGCCCTCCAAATTCCTTCCAGCCAATGTTAGCAAATATTACATTAATTCTTTGCTTTTCTTATCATTCTTATCAATTTCGGACTGACTGAAGCATTTTTAGATGGATGTGAATATTTTTTGGTGAATGAAATGGAAATAAAATGAAATTGGAAAGAATAAAATAAAAATTACGGAACTAGACCAAGGAAAAGTGCAGGCAAATTTCAAGTAAAAATTCGGCCTATAATTTAATTAAAAATTTATATTTTTATATAAATTTGCCGTATTTTTCCTAAGCTCCGGGATTTATAAATTTCTGTGATGCTCTAAGGGGGCTTTTATTAGGAACTATGGTATTTAAAATTGCCGAAAAATGAAGTCTAATAGAGGTTTATATAATTTTAATTGGCCTAAAATTGAAAGCATCAAAAGTACAAGGAAATAAATATTTTGGTTGGGAAAATATTGGGAATGGATTGGGCAAAAGCCAGTCGACTGAATATTTGGGTGGAAAGAAAGAAATGGCTTAAACCATTTCCCCGTCCAATTTCCCCTTCATTTTGATTTTTGTATGGGTCCCAGACACCCGATATTTTCTTGAATATTTGTGAGGTTGATTTTGGCTGCTTTTTGCCTCCATTCATCCATTCTACTTTTATGGGTATGGATTCAAGCATTTCCATAGTAATTTCCCATTTAACAGTTAGGCAAATAAAAACGGCTAAAAAGTATTTTTTTATTGCCATAATGAATGGTGGGAATATGAATGGTTCAGCGATAAAAATATTCTTCACTAAAACCGAGAAAATTAAGGAAATAGTAAATTCATTCATTTTGAACTAGTGTTAATTATCTGGGGCCGGGTAATGAAAAAAGGGTAACGGGTAATGCGGGTAATTGGGGTTCGGGTGTCGGTCGGGTAATTTGCCCTTTGCCCAAAATCCTTGCGGATACCCGACCCGCCAACGGGTAATTAACCCTATTTTGAATCTTAAACAAATTCATGCTTCTCGATGAAATTCTATAAATTAACAAAGAAGCATTTAATTTACCATGAAACGCAATAAATTTATTCAGTAAAAATATAAATAAAAATTTGTATTTTAATAAAAAATTTTTGTTAATTTACGATGTGGATATGGGCATAAAAATTAAAAATTAAATTAAAATTAAATGGATAAGCCGACGGATATGAATTGGAGGCGAAATTTTTGGAAATTAAAAAATTGATTTTTATAATTAAATAAAATTAAATGAAACAAAATTAAATGTTTTGATAAATAAATAAAACAATTTGACGAGATCAATATATGTAAATTAGATGGGAAAGTAAAGGAAATTGTAGTAGAATTGGGCAATTTAAAATTGTTGATGGATTTTTATAATTTCGAGTTTCGAAAAATTGGCATAATTTTGAATTGAACAAAAAATATTCACATTAAGGAAATTTATAATATTTTTAATTAATATCTTTGGAAATAAGAATAATAATATGAAAAAATTAGCATCAATGAAGAGAAGCTCATTTTAAGCTCCACCTTCCTTTTCCGAATCAAATAAAAAATTGAATACTACAAATAAAATTTAAATAAATTTAAACAATTATATAATAATTATTAAATAAAAATTAAATTATGGATAATGGAATTTAAATTTCGTTGCAAATTTTCAATATATCTATTTTTGGCCCCAATTTTTGCAAATTTTTATTCCACCGAATCCCCTGCCCCTTGGCTTTGTTGCCCTCCCCCAATTGTCCACATCCAAATTCGGCCAACTCCATCGCCCACAAGCAAACTTCGATGATCTTTTGTGGGTCGAATTGCGGTGATTGGTGCGGGTTGGGCATTGCCGGCTGATGAAGTGAATGCCGTGTGCTCGCTCAAAATTCGACTAAATTGAAATTTTTTAAAATTCATTTAATTTGTAAATTTTTTAAATTTAATAAATTATTTAAAAATTTTATTTAAATATATTCCCATTAATTTTTTCTACCGTAGCCTAAGTGTCCGAATCCACTTTAGATCGGCCATTTCCGCAGGCACAATTTGCTGTTGGCCAATTTGGGAAGTGGAATTGGGCTTCTAAAATTTCAATTAATTTATTAATTTTCCAAAATTAATTTATTAGTTTATAAATTCTGTTGAAAAATTTAATTTGCCTGTTGTTTGGAAGTTTGTCTTGAAAATGTTCCGCTGGAGGAAATTGACGGGGAAGTTGGTTCATCGCCTCCGGCTCCTTGATTTGGTGAAATGGATGAAGAGGCCTCGGAAGTGACTGATGCCGTCTCTGATGCCATCGATTTCTGTGTACAAAAATTATAATTTTATATCAGTATTTAAATTACCAATTTGTGTGAATGTTGTGAATAATGATGGCTATGGTGTTGTTGAATTCGTTGTTGCCTTCGAAGCAAATGATCTTTTACGGCTTTTTGTTGTTGTTGATCATCAATTGATGGATTGAGTTTTGGTCTAAAATTATTTTATCAAAAAAGTTAAATTTAATTAAAATATAATTTTACTTTGCATCGACTGCATTCGGCGATAAATTTTCTGCCTGTGAATTTGTGGCATTTTGCGGTGCCCTTTCGCATGAATACATTTTAACCAGGCCATCGCTTGTCCCACAAATGACCACATTATTCTCATCCCAATCGTTCGCCTTTAGAAATTAAAAATTTTTTGAATAATTATTTTATATTTACAGTGGAAAATGCAATGCACAAAATGAGGCTGTTTGCATTGGCAAAAAGGCCGCTGTCCATCAAAGTGTTCACAACGGCCAGCGGCACTCCATTGATGGTCCAGAGGAAGAGCCAATGGCCTGAGGCAGTGGCACAATCGCCCTTTAAAATTCATACAAAATTATTTATATGGTTGATTAAATTGTGAAAATTGGCGAAAAATTTCATTTTAATTATCTTATATTAAATTTTAATTCGCACTTTCGCCTCGTTGATGGCCACAGCACAGATTGGGCCAGGATGTGGCCCAGGCAATTGCCGAATGAAATTGAGTTTGGTTAAATGCCATAAAATTGCAGTTTTGTCACGGCTACCACTCAGCAACACATTATGTGATGCACTTGCAGCCAATGCAGTTATCACGTCTGAATGACCAACTAATGTTCTTTTTGGAGTTAACCGCGGATTTTGTTGGGAATGATGGCTTTTTGAATTTGATATTGATGTTGTTGATGATGATGGGGAATTCAAATGAAGTGACCAAACATTGATGGTGCCTTTGAGAATTGAATTACTTATTATATTAAAATGTTGATTGGAATTTTATTATAATTTTTAAATATTTTGTGTTTCACCTAATAATTCTACTTTATTTGTGTTTTTTATACGAATATATTAGGGTTAATTACCCGTGAGCAGGTAATTAAAAAGCGGGTAACGGGTAATGCAGGTAATGGACGGGTAGGCTACCCTCGAAAATTACCCGCTGCTACTACTCGACCCGCTCTCGTTTAGGTTATTGTATATTTTTTAAAAATTTTAAAAATCGCCAAAATAAAATAATTAAACTTTTAAAAATTCTTTTTAATTATCTTTATTTGTTTTTATATTACTACCATGTTGGGAGAATTGCAATTCTCAAAATAAATCCGGTAAAAAATAGGGGTTGCGGGGGCGCGTAGGGTAACGGGTAATGCGGGTAATTGGGGTGCGGGTAAGGGGGCGGGTAATTTGCCCAAAATCATTGCGGGTACCCTATCCGCCTACCCTACCCGCCAACGGGCAATTAACCCTAGAATATATTACCAGTTGATAATCCGGCAAATACTTGTCGTCCATCGGCCGTTGCCATACACCCAATCTCATAAGCATTATTATTTGTCTCCAGAATGCAATTTGATTTGTCTTCTCCAACTCTGCCAAAACGAATTGATCGGTCATAAAAGCCCCAAGCAATGTATAAAGTCGATGGAATGAACAATTTATTTTCCTCAAGGACAATTACCTTTTTTGTATTAATTATAAATAATTATTTTAAAATTTCCACCTGATTTCCCTTTTCATTCAGTACAATTTCGCCAATTGCTGCTCTCAATTCTTTAACCGGCTTTGGTGAGACCCTCAACTGTTCTGGCGCATGGTAGAATAATTTGGGAGTACAAAGTCCAGGACGAATTTGAATTGTTGTCGGGGAATTTACAGTTGATTGATTTTGGAGATTTCCCTGTTGATGAGATTGTTGCTGTATTTTTCTCTGTGGATGCGGTTTTTTGAAGAGTTGTGCCGGAATTTGGCCAAAATTATTGATGAAACCGAGTGTGGCATTCCGTTGAAGTGGATCTTCGATGGATTCAATATCCACGCTTGTTTCGTAAAATAAATGGTGAAAAACATTGTTGGCTTCAACGGCAGGTTCACCTTAAAATTAAATATATTTTTTATTAAACATTCATTTTATAAATTAATTTTTACCGGTTTGTCTATGCCCAAAGACAAGGTCTATCCATTCGTGTAAATGTTCGGAAACAAAATCACATTCCAATGCCATTCGATGCATCCGCACGAATTCATATGGGTCTTCATTTGACCATTTCGGCAATCGAACATCGTCGACGCGGACCCCACTTTGTTTTATGCCAAAATCGAATCGATTTGAATTCAAAAACATTTCAGGCAAATAGAAAAATTCGGGAATTAATTCCTTCACATCGGCCATATTATTTTTTGCTGCACTCCAATAAGCATCACCAATTGAGTGGAACATCCGATCGGCAAGGTCAAAGTGGCCGCCTTTAAATATTTTCACTATTTAATTGCTTTAAGAGAGTAATCCTACCTTGAAGTTTCAAAAATTGTTGGGTGAATGGTTCAAGTCGGACCAAATATGAGAGGACAATCATCGCACTACTATAATGTGTCCCATACATATATGGAGGAGTACCGGCAGGATCATCCCATTCTCTAAATCTTTTTAGAAATTGAGAAAGTCGGTCGGAGCTCTGTGCACCTATTAAAAATTGAATAACAAAATTCAAAACATTAAAATTTTACCCATTGGTTTGCTCAAATCCCTGAATGTTTTTGGATTTGTTAAATCCAAATATTCCGAATCATAATCAGCCAAAATCCATGGAAAAACTGGATATTGGCTCAAATCATTGTAGGACCTTCCGGCCAAAGTATTCAAATACATCAAATAATGAAAATTGGAGATTTCGCCCCTTTGCCATTTATGCGTAATTGATTGAGCCTGTCCGCCGCTGAGCAATTGGCTAATTAGCAATGAGCCGGCAATCATTCCGCCCGAACCCATAATTGGCCCAGTGGTTTCTGTTGGACGCAATTTTTTCTGTTCTTGCATGAATAGAGCCACATCATTGGATGCTTTCTTTGCCATTGAAACAATTTTCTAAAATTTATTTTTAATTTTCTTATTTTGATTTTAATTAAGATAGGAAATAATTAACTTTTGTGACTAATTTTAATATCCTTTTATAAACATTATTTATATATTATATAAAGGTATGAGTTATGGGTCAGCTAAATTTTCATTTATTAATTATTTACCTGATAAACTCTGTCCCGAACTTTTCTCGGAAATGCTAACAAAAAGTTTCTTCCATCTGAGCTGAATACTTCCAATGCAATTTGTTGTAATAAATATCGTCTTTTGTGCACTTCCTTTATATCATCATATGCAAATTTGTTGCATTGTCGATTTGTTTTTGTGCTTTGTGGTCTTGACCGAGAGCCCATGGCAATATAAGGAATTATTGGGTCGTGGAATCTAATTTGAAAATGAATATAATTCAGAATTTAATTTCCCACTGTTCAGGCAGAAAATCGAGATCGCGAATTTCCCTTGTCTTCAGCAGAGTGAATCCATCCACCACATAGAAGTGATCCTTTCCAAAGAGAAGTAATCCTTCCATTGTGTCCAATCCTTGTACCCGAGCGCAACGAAACATTGAATGTAACTTAAATTTTTGTGAAATTTTATATTTACCCTCAGAAATTTATCAGATAGTAATTTTTAAATTTTTAAAAATAAAAAAATAATTTATTAAATTCATATTCACCTGTTCGCCTTGTTCAAGCAATCGTAGAAGTGTTTGATTATCTGGACCTTGGCCCAAGGATTCTCCACTTTTTCCCGGCCCAACGCTGATATCCCTTCGCCTCTTTTGTTGCTGCTGAATTTGTTGATTTTCTTCTTTCTTTGGCACATCTTTAGGCCCACGGCTTTGATTACTTTCCGGAGTGGTGGATTTTTCTTCCATTGAAATTGAAGGCGATGATGACACTTTTTCATTCTTTTTCATCATTTTTTGTCCGCTTTCTTCTGACTCCACAAATTCCTCTTCCACATCTTCCTCCTCCTCCTCTTCTTCTTCATCATCATCATCTTCCGCGTCCTTCTCTTCAATGCTTTTCTCTTCATTTATTGTTTTTCCATCATTCCTTTTGGCAGAATCATTGCATTTTGCGGATTTCTCTTCAATCTCCAAATTCTTCTGCACCATTCGCTTAATCAGTGACATGTTCAATTCTGAAGGGATTCAAGAAAGTTAAAGATTTATAATCTATTCGCAATTTTATCAATTATTTTACCCACCGGCTGTCACATCCATTGCATTTGTTGCCGATAACAATTCACCTCCACTCCTTTCTCCACTACCACCCGGCGATATTTGTTGGCCACCGGCACCCATTTGCCAATCAACAATTCCCCTTTCATCCATTGTTTCGGCCCTCCTCACTTTCATTCGCTCATAAAATGCCTTTGAATCGAATGAGATTGCCACTTTTGCCCGCAATGGTTTTGCCCCAGGCACATCCAAATGTGGTCGATATGGATAAATTTGGTAGAAACCAGGGTTCGGCACCAATTTTCTTCGAATCCGGCATGGTCCTTCCGTAACATCCAATTGGAATTTATCCAGAGAGGAAGCACGATCGGGGCCTAAGAAAGGAAGTAATTAAAATATGCCCAAAAACATACCCCATAGTCCTCTTTGTCGAGTCAATTCGGCTTCGGCACTGTGCCATTCCTGCAGGCACCATTTCCTCACATGGGCGTGCCATTCATGATAACTTTGGCATTGGCTTCGAATTAATTCGCGCAACAAACTGATATGCACCTAAATGAGAAATTAAATATTCTTTTAATAAATGTGTTTTTCTGACCCGAATCCACATGTAAAATGTCTCCGGTTCCACCCGTAATCTTTCATCATCAAAACGAAGCAGGGAATTTAGCCATTGAGTGGATTGTTGGTAGGATGAATCATTCACTTCAAATTTTATTAATTTATTTATTCATAAAAGATGGACAAAATAATTTACCAATTTCTGCTGTAGATTTGTTATTGTTACGTAACCGTCGAATTCCAGTCCTAATCGCAACCATTTTACTCAATCCACTTTGCAATTGTTGAGGTAACATTTTTTGGGCTGCTAAAAGACGACCTGAAGATGAATCCTGAAAAAAAATAAAAATTAATTATTTTAATAATATTTTTAAATAATCTGCCTGATTTTGAATATGAAGGGAATAGGATCCATCAGTTTGGGAATCGACGAATTGAAGCCAAGCTTTATTGGCCTCAGCACCGCATTTTGCGCGGGCAGTGAACAAATCCAAGTCCAACTCTCCTTTTCGAAACCATTCTTCCAATGCAGCCTTTTTCTGCTGCCAAAGAATGCCCCAAACTGATTGGGCACAAATTGAAACTTGCGCAGTGCCTCTTTCCAATTGCCTATTTCTTTGGTCTTGCAAATCGAATTGAGGACGGTCAGAAAGCATAAAAACTAAATGGACGAGAGCCCCATAAAAGAGGGGATCAATGGTGGATTTTGGTGTCAAAAAGAGATGTTGATTCCTTAAAATGGGAATAATTAAAAATATTATATATATTTTTTAATTAATTTCATACCTAACAATTTCGGCCAAAGTGTCTAGAACGCACATTTGAGTATCAACCTAATATTTTGAAAAATTAATTTTATTTCTGATGGTAAAAAATTAATTACGAACATTGTCAATTGGTCGGGACAACAAATAAAGGATTAATCGGAAAAGAGAGGCAATATGGGCATCGGTACATTGCAATTGGGCAGCAGCTTTATTCGAAGCATGAGATTCTGCCAGGAGCTGAAAAATGTAAGTAATTTAGTCAAAAGTTATTTGGCTATTTAAAATTTGTATATTTTGATTGTTCCTTTTAAATGAATGCACGATTCGTATTATATTAGATACTTGAGATTGCCTACCTTCAAAAAGCATTTCAATATTCGGATTGGATTCCCTTTGTAAGTGCAATTCCAAACGGTGTCAATCACACGGGAAAGGAATCGGACGACTTGTATGGATGTTTGCTCGGAGGATTGATTCAATTTTGTTCGAGCATTTGATGGGACAATTAATGTGCCAGGATTGGCAGTGGTTGCGAAGAACATTTTGCTGGCCATAAAATGGTCTAAACATGCATTCACCAATTCAGTGAATAATTGGCTTTGTTTGTTGTGGGTGGCAGGACCATTACAGTCGAGAAACTAGAATTGAAATGAATAAGATTTTGGCATCTTTCGTAATAATCAATCATTAATTATAATAGGAGTTCAAAGCAATTGAAAATGAATAATTCAATCTTCTCTACCTCAATGATGGCATCGAATAATGGCTCCGAGCGTGTTTCGTTACTCAGGCATAAATCGTTGAGTAAAATATTTGTCAAAAATTCTAAGCATTGCCGCACACAACGATTTCCAGCAATAGAATCTGCAAGGAAATTATATGGAGATTAGTACAATTATGAACAAAAATTCTATTTTCAAAAGCTAATTTTTTAAGAAATGACAAAAAAAATTGAGTATGTAATAGTTAGTGGCAATTAATGGAAGGAGTAAATTATAAAAAATTAATCTAATTAATTCCGTCTATTTTTTGATTCATTTTTCACTTTTTTTAAACTTTATGACTAAAAATTATCTTAATTCCACTTTACCCGTTTTTTGTGGCTTTTCTTCTCCAGAATTGTCGTCAACCGAATCCATTTTGAATTGATTGAATGATTTTTGTTGTGTTGCTGATTTTGGAGTTTGTGGAGTGCCAATTGGCGGCAACAACGATGAAAAAAGGCAGACAACAAATGCTTCGGTGTGGCAAATGGCAAAAAATTGTGCCGAATTTTGGTAAAGGAAATTAAACAATTGAAGGAGTCTCAATGGGAAATTTGTTGCCCATCCATTTTTGGCTTCATCATTTCCATCAATGTTGCCACCAATCCATTCGCATTGTTTATGCAATGCTGCTCGAATTGTGGCCAAAATGGAGACAATTGCATCCGGGCAAAATTGTGTCCTCTCAATGGCATCCACCACAGAGCATTGGGCACTCAATGCGAATACATTTGACCAAATTGATTCCACACTGAATTCGTCCAATGGTTGAATATTTGCATTTGGTTGTTGGAATAGAATGGCCAAAAGGGCCAAATAGAGGAATGGTTTATCCGCATGGGCATAGGCAACATGTTCCAATGAGGCAAAGCCAGAACATTTGTTCAATTCCGGGTTAATGTCCACATGGGCACCGACAGCTCCAATTTGATTGGCCACAGAGAAGCCCAAAAGCACCTAAATTTTTAATAACACAATAGCAATAGATATAAAAAAGTAATTTTTCCTAAAAGAAATAATGTTCCATTAGAGAAAATAGTAAAAAATTTTGGAAAGGAAAAAATTTGTAGTAAATAATCTGGCCGGAATTATAATCTAATAAAAATTTGTACATAGGTAAATTTATTTATACGGAAATCGGAAACCATTTGAATTCAGTCATTTTTCTAAATATTTATGTGATCTTAATAATCAAAATAACTGCCTCTTACATTTGCTAATAATTAGCATTTTTATGGTATTCAATTCATTTACTTAATAAAACATTAATGAATTAAATTTATAAATAATATGAGCAAAAATATTACGGCTGCTCGATTGCGGATAACTGAATCTGCATCGGACAACCATCCGCCATTGGCACTTCCATCCCGAAATTGTTCCAATAAATTTGGATATCGCAACAAATTTGATAGAATTCGTAAAGCCATCAGCAATGTTCCCTTATGGACACGTGGACCACAAAGTGCCAAAATCCAACCGAATCCAAGTGTTTGGACCAATTGGCCGCATAATTGGGCATTCATTTGGGTATTTGAATGGGCCAACATTGTACAAATTATGTTCAATAGGCGATTGCGCATATATACGGCATACAATTGATGGTCTGACAAATTATAGGAACTTTGTGAAATAATTGAAATTATTTTGGTCCAAAAAGGAGATTTTTAAAGGAGATATCCGAATTTTGCATATAGATGAGTCAAACACTTTCAGTAGAGAATTTTTATATCATATTCTCAAAGTTAATTGGCCAGAAATTGACCAAAAAAACCGAAAATTATCCAATTTTCACATATTTTGCTTTACTCCTTTAATTTTCCCTGTGAAAATTCGGTAAAATCCAATAAATATCTACTATTTTCCTTACAACATTTCCATTTAAAAATGCCAAAATTTACTTTTAATCTCCTCCTTCGCAATTTCGATTATGCAATCATTTTGTCCCACCACTTCATCGTCATCCTTCGATTCTTCCCCTGAATTTTCCTCAAGCAATTTCTTCTCCAATTCGGCAATATGAAATGGAAAACCCGGGCCCGTCTCGTCCAAATCGAAGGCAATTGTGCCAGAAATGGTTTGGCCAAGTCGAAGTAGGCATTGGCCATCACAGGGAGGCTGAACAAAAGCAGAAATGAGCCGAAATGGGATATCATTTCGAATGGGAAATTTGGCACGATTTTCGGTTAAATAAATGCAAAGACGACCCAACAATTGGGATTGACGAATTGTTTGCAAATTTTGGGAAGAGTTGGTTCTGAAAATTGAAAAATATTTTTTAATTTTATTCTAATTAATTTTTATAATATTTATTTTAAAATTTTAATTTAAATCATTTTTAAGAATTTGTAAAATAAAATAAATTTTTAATTATAATTATTTTTTGATCTTTAGTCTAGGTAAAATTGTGATTTTTTATGATTTAATTAGAATTCAATGGGAATTTTCTGATTCGAATTCGTACCTTTCGCATTTTAGTACTCAAATGAACAAACAAAAAATGAAAAATCCAAAAATCAAAAAATGAGGAAAGCCCTCCAAAGTCCAAATAAAATCTAAAATATTTAAAAACTATAAAAATGAAATCAACAGGGGAATTCCATGGAGAGAGTCCAAATTTTAATATAAAAAATGTGGCTGATAAAATATTCATCATCCTTTGTTACTGATGTCGATGTGGATTCCCCGAACTCCAACGAACACAAAAAGTGGCAGCTATTCAAATTCCATCTATACAATAAAAAATTTGGCCAATATAAAAGGGCGAAACAATTTTTCAATTCAACAATATTTGAAAATAATTTATTCAAATTTAAAAATGATTCTAAATATTTCATTCAAATTATTTTTGGCCTTTTTCATCACTGGATTGGTCAAATGCGATTTTTGGCCTGAACCAACAGGAGAGGATATCACGGTGAATTTCAATTGAATATCGCCAAAATTTTGAATGCTTGAAAAAATTCCAAGATCACTGCCACAATCAGAGTAAATGCCAGCCAAACATTCGATTGCCAATTTCGACGGTATGTGCCCAATCCGGACACATTGGGCGATGGAAGTGAGGCAGAAAGGCAGCAAGCCGTTTTCGAATTGGCCAATGGGGCAACATTGGAAAATTGCATAATTGGGGCCGAATCGGGAACGGATGGGTCATCAGATGGGGTCCATTGTGAGGGAAGTTGTACATTGACAAATGTTTGGTTCGAAAATGTTGGCGAAGATGCGGCCACATTCTATGGTGAGTTTTGGGAATATTTCTCTATTTTCATATTATTTGACAATCAGGAATTGACTCGGACAGTACAACCTATACACACAGTGAATGGAGGAGGGGCCCGAAGTGCGACGGACAAAGTTTTCCAATTCAATGGAAGAGGGACCGCAACAATTGTCGACTTTTGGGTGGACACATTCACACGGTTCCTTCGAACTTGTGGAAATTGTGAGAATCAATACGAAAGACACGTTGTGATCCGAAATTTGACCGCATTGAATGGAGTGGCCGGACAATATAATGTTGGCATCAATTCCAACTATGGGGACACGGCACGACTCAGTGCCATCAAAATTGGCGGCACTGGAGGTAATCACAATGGAGGGGAATTGGTGGATAGACGATATAGATTGAATAGAAAATATGGCAAAATTAAGAGAATTATCTACTGGGTCTCGAAAAACAAATAAATTCATTTTTTAAATAATGAAAGTAAGTGGGCGAATAGCCAAGGGCACAAGGAACTCACTATCATAGTCTTTAATTTCAAATTCAATTAAAAAATATTGGAGCTTGAAGAATCCGTAGTGTCACCAAAATTAGTGAAAATGGGGAGAGAAAAGGAGCCTGGAAGGCATAAATTTATGAAAGAAAGGGAACAGCAGCTATATAGCAATGGACAATTTTTAGAAATAAGGCAGACCCTCGGTTGCGGGGAATAAGTTTGGTAAAGAAATTTCGGGAATGGCAAGAATCAGAATATATTTTAGGAGGACAAGAAAAAGAGATAGTGTGGAAAAAAATTAATCTAGTAAACAATTTTTTAGCCCAAGATGTGGCACTATGTAAACGTTTCATTGGTGTGGAAGGTGGGGGAGATGCAGTCTCAAATGGAACTGGGCCGGATGGCCAATATTGCATTTATTCCGAATCGGATATTACAATTATTTGAATTAAGAATGAAAGAATGGGAGAAGAAGTAAACACTTTTATGGAAATTACACATTTCCTTTCTTTATTTTAATTATTTTCCTAATTTAAAAAAGTTGAATTTTATTCTTCCTATATTTTAGCTAAAATTTTTTTAAATTTAGTTATGTTAATAAAGAATTTATAAATTCGTTTTTTTGTGATTTAAATTTATTTAAAAAATGGTTCAAAATTATATATATTTTACACAGTTTTAATAACATTTTAATAATTATTTTAGGGCTGCTGAATGGAATGAGATGTTAAGTAAAGTAATTTATGGATTTGAAAATGCAAAAAAGTCATGGGGAAATTAATAGTGACCAAAAAATTTGGCTATTTTTTGATAATAACTTAATGAACAAATATATTAGCAAAAATCATTCTACTATTAAAATGTTTTCCATTGAGAATTAATTCAATTAAACATTTTTTTATTGATATTTTGAAGAACGAAATTTTCTGATATTATTGCTTAAAATTTGGTTTGAATCCCATTCAAAATTAATTTTAGATTTAATTTCGTTAAATTAAAATTGTCTAAAACTCACTCGACCAGCAATTCAAAGAAATGTTCCAGCAGCAATTTCCAAACATCCTCCGGCGCCTCCCGCCAAACATCCAAATCACAAAGTAAATCATCAAAAGTTTGAAGGCTGGGAATGGACAAGCCAATTTGCTCTTTGGATCCATCATCTACGGTACCGGCCAATGTCAAAATCAAATGGAGAATATGCGAATTCATTAGGGAGGCCTTCTCTTCGAGCAAAATTGCCAAAGTCTTTGTAAAAATCGAATTTAATTATTTATTATTGTAATTTGGCAAAAAATGATTAGCAAAATTAGAATCTTATTTTTATTGGATTTGATTTTATCGTGAAGAGAAAACCCTCCAGAATAACCTTTTTTGATTTTGCCTTAAAGCAAAATTCAAGCAGAATATCTATTTTTTGTCACTCTTAGCTTCGTTAAAATTTTTGCCTCCGTTGTAAAAAAATGAATAAAGAAGTCGAAAAAATCTCATATTATTACTTCAATTTTCTACTTCCATTTACTCTATGTAATTCACCTGAAATCCCCTCTGCCTTTGCATTTCTGCCCGTATTGAATCATTTGTGTGTAGGGCCGAGACCAAAACTTTCAATGAGGCATAAAGGCCAGCCGAACAATTGCTCATTGCGATTAGCCCAAACAATGGGAGAAGGCCACCGATTGAATCAAGTAAGGCACTGACTGGACATGGCACAAATGTTCGAATGCCCAAATAGCCGATTAAAACTGCACCAATGGGCAATTGACGAGGACTGTGCGTGGAGGGAGGAGAATGGAAATGGAATAAATTTGGCTATTACTAGCACAAAAATAGTGCCATTTTGGCATTTCTTAAAATATAATTCAATCAAATAAAATATGCAATTTTTAAAAAATTCAAAAAAATCCAAAATAAAATTCCTTTTAAAATAGTTGAAATATCATAATTTCATTAAAAATTACAAATTTTTAAGCTATAGATATGAAAAAATAGTTCAAAAATTAATGGAAAAAATCTGAACCAAAATGGCCAAATTTGATTAAATAAGGACATATTCTCATATCCAAAATTAAAACTTTTTAAAAAAAAAATTTTAGTAAATATAAAATTTAAACAATTTAATTCAATGATGATTAATTCACTTCTTTCTAATTTATTTACCTTCCAGCACTTGTTGCCATATTCCAGAGTATTCTCAATGGTGTGCTCGTATCATTCGGCGATATTCCCAACAAGGAGGTGATCAATTCAGCATCAGTGCCAAATGTGGTGGATATCATTGAACGCAACATTTGGGCATTTGTTTCGGCTGTGGCTGCCGCATTTAATGAAAGTAGAATTTTCTTTTCGGCAATCAAAGGTCCTTCACCAACAGCAGAGGAACACTGTATATGAAAATATATTTAATTAATAAAATAATAAATTTTCTAAAAATAAAAAATTTTCCCATATTTTTTCGAGCAAAAAATATAGATTGTTAATTGAAAAAAAAGACAAACAATATAATTCAGTTTCTATATTTTATGATGCAAAGAATGTGACTGAATTCCTTAAATTACGTTGATTATACAATCATTCAAATACCAATTCGATTCAATATCTGGCTTAGTAATATACCAATCAAAAACCCAAAATGACCTCTACAAATTGGATTTAAATTAAAACATTGTAACCAAGTTTCTTTTATAATTCGAATATATTTACTGAAAAGGGTATAACTTTTTAATTTAATTTTATCAAAAATTGTTAATACTAAATATAGAAGACATTTTCAATTTTAGATATTTTATGTTAAGGTCAAAAAGAATAACCCCTGGGACTTAAACATTAAGAAGTACAAAAACTCATCATCATCATCAGTTATCCTTATTCCTTACCGCCCTTTGGAAGTTCTCTGAAAATTAATCACCCTGATGAGGTCATTAATAAAGAAAATACGGTAGGAATAGCCCTTTCTATATAAATATAGTGCATTGTGCAATTTTCCTCTCCTAATTCACCTGCAAATTGCCCAAATAGGCAGCACCCAATGCCACAATTTTCCTCAACGTTTCCACCGTCAATGATTCCTCCACCAAATACAATGAGGCCAATCGCCATTTCAGCTGGGTTGGTCGTCGGAAAAATGGCAATGTGCCAATGTATGCGTGCATTGTGGATTGGCCGACGGCACCAGAATTGGCTCCTCCGCCCCCACTTTCCATGGATTGATTGCCCCAGGAGAATGTCAACTTTTGAGAGGACAATGAACGGCCATTGATGAACACTTCCACACCGGATGGCCCACTGGATTTGAGCAAAAGTGCCGGCCTGGTGATCACAACGGCCAAATGTGCCCATTGTTTTGGGGGAAAATATTGTTCGGAAAGTGGCACTTGAATGCAATGTTCCGGCGAACGATGGAAATCTTTGCGTAATTCATCCGCCACCGAATGCTCCTCTCCACTGATGACCAATGCCCAACAACATTCCCCGCGTTGTAAATGAATTTGGAAACAAATTTGATGATTTTCAATGTTTGCCGCCATTTGATGGCCATAATAGGCAGATGGAACATTTTTTGAATCGCCGCTGCCACCAACAGAATATTCATCAAGGGAACGGACAATTGTGAAAAGGCAAATTGAAGTAATTGGTGGTGGGGTTGTTGATGGCATTTTGCCACTGATTTTGGCATTCATTGTTGGTGGACATTCCGTCAGTTGGAACCACCTTAAAAGGAATACGATAAATATTTTGATAATTCCTTTAATAATATTTGTCATAAGATTGAATGTTTGCTTTTAAATATTGCATTTAAAGATGTATTAATTAATTTCGGATATGTAAATTCATTTATTGTTAGCCAAAAAAAGCTTAAATTAGGTTGCTAGCCTTAAGTAGAATCACCTTCTTTTTGTTCATTTTTTTTCTTCAAATTTATTAAACCAATCTGTTACAAAAGCTGATTGTGTTTGTGTTCCGAAAAATTGATCTTTGGCCATCATAATAAAATTACATTTAATAGATTAAAGATATTGGGAAATTATACTTATTTTTTCCATTTTATTTAATTGAGAAATAGCTCATATTGTTAAGGCATTGATCAATTAATTAATATTTACTCTGTGAATAAAATTCCAAATTGGCAAAATAAATTCATTCGATTGAAAAATTCTCCTAAAATTTACATTGCAAAAGTGAATCCGGCCGAAGGCTGGAATGGATTACTCAAATCGGTGCCTGGGGCAATTTGAGGTGAACCAGCCGATTGGCCATTCGCGGCTTTTGTTGTTTCATGGGAAATTGATGGAATTAGAAGGGCGGCAAATCCTTCAATGGCCATATCGAATTCCACAAATGAAGGAGAATGGACGAATGCATGGTTTCGTGGGGTCAACATGGAGATGAACGCTTTGATTCGGTGGATGGGAATTTGGCCACCAGATTTGGCTACGGTGCCTCCATTCGCAGCATTTTCCTCCTCCACATTCGTATCATCCAGATTTGTGCAGCAAAGTGGCTTGTCCATCCGAAGGAAGTGACTTAAAAACAATTTTTATAAAAAATTTAGTGCATTAGTTGCAACGAATTTTCGAAAAATTTATAAGGATTTCCAATTTATAGATAGTGGCAATTTCTGAACTGTTTTTTACCGCATTTTCCCCACATTATTACCGTAATTCCGAGGAATGCAATGATTGATAGGCTAATCTCTCATAAAAATATTGGAAAGAGGAAAGCAAAGGATGCCTTTCCATTTTGAATAATTCTTCGCCAACTTCCAACACTTTTGCGGGCATATCAAATTGGCACATTGTTTGTTGGTTTCGTTCAACGCGCAAAATTGCCTAAAATTAAAGTTAAATTTTTATTTAATTTTGATATTAATCAAAATAATTAATCACCTTCAATATTAAGGCCACATAAAGTTGGGCCGTGGCCGACCATTCATCCAAAAATGGGATCAAATCGCGGAAATCGGCTTCGGCATTCTTCCCCTCCATTTCCGCAATTTCATCATTTTCATTTCCAGCCCCATTCTCCTTTTTTGGTGCATTTTTTCTCTCAAATTCCTCCAAATTTCCATTGCCAATTCCGCCAATCGAAGGAAGCAGCTGAAGAATGGAGAAAATGGCGGATGGATGGGCCAAAACGGTGGAAGGTGTCCATAAAAGCAATGGAATTGTCTCCAAATTTTCCACATTCGCCAGCCACTCTTTTGGGTCAGCCCAATGCAAATCTGTAGAGGCGGTGGGTCTTCAAAAGGGAAAAAATTTATTTTCAACAAAATTTTGATAATTCTTATGAGAAAAATTGACTAAAAAATAGTAAACAAAAATAAGAATTAAACCAAAAAATAAATAAATCCCCATTTTTAATAAACTTAATGCCAATATTTGGAATTTAGACAAAATTTTATATTTTGACATTTTCTGATTAAAAAGACTCATCAAAAGTCAGAACACAAAAGTGCATTCTCTGTATCTGTATTCTGTATTCATCATAGCACATAGCCCAATGCCAATCCTACTAACTAAGGGCCTTAAGATCTCTTAAAAATCCTAGATTAACTTAGCTCTAATTAGCCAACTGCAATGAATAATCACTAATTTAAAGGGACCACGGGTAAGTTTTGGAGTGTTGAAATTCTAAATAAATATTCAAATGAAATAAAATTATTAAATTATATAAATAATATAAATCGATTCTTTGGCTAATAATTAAATTTATAAGATTTAAATATTGAAGATTAATTCAATCCATTTTCTGGCCCAATTCTCTGCTTATTTTTATTAATTGGCAGTATAATTTGGCATTTCTTGCTGCCCTAATTTCCCCATCCTCTCACTTTGCATGGTGATCGATGGCCAATTCAAGTAATTGACGCAAAATGAAAATGGCATAAAAAATTTCATCCGGCAATTCTGGAGCGACAGTTTTGCTAAATTTTTTATGGATTTATTTGTTTTCTCCTAAAAATTAGTACCCTTCAAAAATTGCATTTCCTTTAGAAAAGCATGAATGAATGGCGGCCAGTTTTGAGGCACAATTTTCCAGAGTAATTTTCTCCCAAATTTGATGATGAGCATCCACTTTGGTTCGCCGATTGAAGCAGCCAAGATTGCGGAGAATTGAATTCACAATTGAGGGTCGAACCTGTATATATGGCAATATTGGGATATTTTTTGAAAATTAGCCCTTTGACCTCGCTTTGAAAATATTTTGCATTGCTTGGCTCAAATCGCATACTCACAGTGAATATTTGGAATATTAGTGCCACATATTTAAGTGTGGTGCGAGATTCGTTCAATTGATTGCATAAAGTTGTTGGATTCAGCCAATTCTCCAGATGAAGCAATAAAGTCATTAGGCAAATATATCCTCCACTGCGTCGGAACATTATTCGCACTTTGTGACTTTCCAAAAGGACATTGTTGAAGAGCTTAAATTTTAGAGTGAATATTGTGACTAATTCCTTGAAATTATTAGTATAAACATCGGGGGAAACAATTTTTGAATTAAATTAATAAAAATAATTAACTCAAATTTGAACAATTGCAATCAATTCCCTATAATAAAATACAGTGAAATTACTGTTGTACTGTAACCCAATTTACCTTTAATTATTTCTTTTTACTCTCATCAAACTAGCCCAAGGGTACGAAATTGTTAATGGACACCAATATCTTTGTCATTATTAATTTAATTCATAACTCAGTAGGGTATATTCATTAAATTCCAATTCAATATCATTATTTTCTAATTTATATATTTTAAATTCAATTTAAATTATTTACAATTCATTCTAAATAATTTTAATTGTTGGGAAATTTTTTGTAGTTAAAAGACGATTCTTTTATTTTGAAAATAAATCTGCCTCAAATTCATAAAAACTTTTTACAAAAAATAAAATTTTTTGACTCAAAAAATTAATTGGCAATTTGAAAATAATTTTTTTTTTGGGAATTGAAAAATTTCACCTTTAAAATAACAATACATAAATCCACATTGTCTGGTTCAGAAAATAGCAATTGAAGAATTGAACTGAACAATTGCTCATTTTTGGCCAAATACAAAAGTTGTTTGATGAGAATTGTGATTGAACTTTTCAACTCATCTTCGATCGTTTCTGCTTCAATTTGTTTTGGCAAAAGTTGAAGCAATGTTTTCACAATTCGAACATCCATATTTTCTGAATTTTCCGAATGAATATTAATTTAATTTTTAAAATAATTTTACCAGTTATAAATTGGGCATTTAGGACATTTCCTTTTGTTGCATTTATCAACAAATCCATCGACAATTGAACTGGCTGACGAATTTGGAGTTGATCAAAATTGTTGATATCTTAATTTGCATAAATGGAATATTTATTGAATTAAATTGTCGCAAAGTTTACATAAAATGTCGAAATATTCTTTTTTTGGCAACCGGACGGATGGTGGCCGAAACATTATGGAAAAATATTTTGCTTGATCTAATTTTGCTGGATTTTTAGAATAAAGTTGTCAATGCCAATAATTCCTTCCTATTCATCCTACTGTACCCACATCCCACACTTTTTTGTCTAATCGCCTTGACACCATATCAATCAAATATTGCCTCAATCTTTCTTTTAAAAACCCACTCTTTCCCCCCGCAAAATGTTCACTTTTCCACCTATCACCATTTTTGCGCACAGATAAAAAATATTTTAATAAAGTCTAGCCCAACTAAACCCAATCCGCTTTATTGGGCCATTGTGGGCTTACTTATTAGGCACCCGGTGAAAGCTTGGGCCGAGAGGCTGGATCCACTCTCGCCCCGAAAAACATTAGTTCGGTGAATAAGGACTATAAACAGTTTCGAAATTTCATGGAAAACTTTTACTGGATTGATTTTGGGTTTTAAACACAAATTCAAACTTATTCAGTTATATTTGGCCATTTTGGTAAGATAATATCTACATTTAATAATTTGCATTTAGCTTATCAAGATTGACATAAATTATACAAAATTAAGGTCGGATGCATGCTTAATGCTTATAGCTAGCTACCTATTATCTTAGTCATAAATAAATTAAAAATATGGGAAATGGGTAATAATAAATTCTGATTTGTTCTCTAAACTCATTAATTTAATATATTGAGCTTACCATTTGAATAAATTTGCACAATATGAAGGAATGTGTCCAGCACTAATAATTCTCGGAATGCATCCCGCAATGTGGCATTAATGGAAATTATTTTGAGGAAAAAATGCAACATTCTTTGCATTGTGCCAAAATCATTTGCGGCAACACTATTTTTGAGATGCAAATTGAGGGAGGCAATTTCCTTGTATGGAACATAATTTAGGACACGAAGTACCATTTCCACCAATTCCAACACTTTTTCCTGTACTTCAACGCATTTTGCCATCATTGATTCGGTGATTAGGAAAAGTGAGGAGGATTCATCCACAATGAAATAATTCATTCGCTCGGCACGAAAAATGTGCCCAATTTTGTCCACAACCAAAAGACATAATTCATCGGGGCCATCCTAAAAGGGGAATTGTCAAAATTAATCTTTTAAAAATTAATTTCTTTTAATATAAAATTTAAGCATGTAATGTGATCAAAAAAGCAAAGGACACAAGGAAAACAAAAATAAAAGTAATTAATAAATTTTTATGAATTGGCTAATAATGTAATCGAGCAATTATTGATTAACATTTGCACTTATTTAATTGGAATTATTAAATATTTTTTCTATTTTATTGGCTGACTTTTAATTATCTAAATTATTTCTCTTGAATTCAAATTCAATGGTTTTTTTTTATTATTTACATAAAAGAATTTAAATAAATAATTTTTTTTTCTCACCGTAAAACACCGTTCCAAAACTTTATAGGCGCCCATGCATCGAACTGTCCCGGTGCTTCTGGCAATTGTTTGGACCATTTTTTGGGAGTGAAAATGTGCGGTGGCATTTTGCTGGGGAATTTGGAATTGAACAGTTTGATCGCCGGCACTGATCAAATTGGTCAATGCCAACAAAATTTGTTCCACATTTTTTAGGCTTCTGCAGAAATTTAAGCAAATAATTTTAATTAAAAAAATTTTCCCAAACTTTTAGGAATTAATTAGCATTTTTGGGCAGAAAAGAAAAATTAAAAAAATAATTTTAAATTTTCTATAAACAATTTAATAACATTAATTAATTCAATATAAAATTTTTAATGAAAGATTTATTTATGCCCAATTAAATTCGATTGAAATATTAAACAATTCATTTAAAAAATATTTACCCTTTGCAGCAACAATCCACCGTAAATTGGAATCCATTGGCCGCCCCAAAATCCTCCACCAATTTTTGGCTACTTTCCGCCGAACTTCGCAACAAATCCAACAAATTGCAAAGTAAAATTGCCTGCTCATCGGCATCGTCCATTCCACCAATATTACTCAAATAATGGGCAATGCAACGTTTTGCTGGAATGAAATAATTAATAATAAAATTTGGAATCTAAAGATTAATAAATATTATTTAATTTTTTGAGAAAAAATATCAAAAATCGAAATTGTCAAAGGCAAACTATTTTTAATCTTGGCCAAAGGCCAAATGAAGAATTAGCTTTTGGAATTAAATTTAGAGAGACATATTTTTGATTGGCAAATTTTGCTCATAAATGTCTTTTTTAACATGTTTTGTCAGTCGCCGCTATATTTATAATATCAGTGATTTTTTGCCGAATTAGAATATTTATATTTTTTAAAGAAATAATTAATTCAAAATTTAAATTCATTTTTGTGGCTTTGATTTTTAAATTTATTAATAATTACAATATTTCCCCTAACTTTGAATATATTTTAGGACGGCCGGGGTGAGTGCCTTTGACATGAGGGCACAAAGAAATGTGAAATTTGCATTCCTCCAAATATTTTCGGGCCAAGGGCTTCGGCTGGATGCTCCAATGAAAAGCAGGAATAAATCATCCTTTTGTGTCAATTCCTCGGCCACTTGTGGTTGAGAACACAAATTCATGATTAACTTAATAAAAATAAATTTATTAATTTAATAAATGAATTAGCTGCAATCGACGGCCAATTTCCAAAAATATTCTCTATTAAAATTGCATTTGAAATTGAAATTCTAGCATTTATCTTTGAATTTATAGAATTTTGCAAAAAAATTAATCTTAATTTAAATTATCTATTTTTTATGATTTTTTATATGTTTATATTATTTATTTACCATAACAAGTGAATCATAAAGACGTCTTCTGTGGGCCAATTCGCTGCCGTCATTGTCCTCTTCCGAATTCTGGGGCAAATCCATGAATAAATAAGCCACTTTGACAAGTGTATTCGGCAAAAGGGTTTTACAGAGACACTAAAAATTAATTTTTAATAATAGCCAAAATTGAATTTAATTTTAGAATTTATTAAAATTTAAGCAATCCAAAATCATCAAAATATTTTTCAACAGTAGATAATTTTGTATTAATGAATTTGGCCTTATTTCAGTCCAATTTATTAGCCAGACCTATACATTATTATGGAATTAGATTAGCAAAATTATTGGCATAAATTGGATTCGTGTTTTTGGCATTGTTAATTTACCATAAAAAATGCTATTTGTCCATTTTGCGTCCCTTTTTTTTTGTTAATAAGGGAAAAAGTGAAAGGTCACCACCCCCTTTGGATAATCTGGATTAGGGTTAGGGTCATTTAGGAATACGGTAGGGACAAAATCATCACACCGTAATCCTAACCCTATTCCATCACCCATTGGAGGGACCCTTCACTTTCCTTTTTGATGAAAAAACAGAACATAAATTGGATAATAACCAAAATATTTATGGCAAATATTAACTTAAAATAATGCCAAATTGAACAATAATTAATTTCCTTCATTAATTATAAAAACAATTTGCATACATCAAAAACTTTTGGCAATCCGCTGTTTGCAATGAAAATGACCGCATTCAACAGGGACCATCCCCGCGAATTGGACGCTTCCGCCCGTAAATATGAATAAACGGATTGGGCCGCCTCCCGGGTATTTTCGGAACTGGCACGCCTAGGAAAAATTATCGTCGAATTGTTTCCAAAAATACTGTAAAAACCTTCTAATTTCCTGGACTAATTCTTCGGCCAAATGAGCAGTGAAAAGAATGTGCTCCTTGAATTGGGCACAAAATTCATCGGCAGTGAATTGGATGGACACCTTTGGAAGATAAAACATTTTTGAATAAATTGGCCATAAAATTGACAAAATTTAGAGGGGAGGAAGGAGTAAAAAAGGAATATTTAACCATATTCATATCCAATTCAATTAAAATTACTTGCAAATTCTCCAAATTAGTACCTGATGAAATCAAATAAACCTAATTATGGATCTCAAAATTTTCAAAACTCTGATGAATTCGTAAATAATCTATTCCAAAATTCTAATTTCTTTATATCAAATAATAAAAAATTGGCACTATTTCATAATGATGAAATTGAAATGCATTCTATGGAGTGAATTTGGGTCTGGGTCTTGACACAAAAGCAATGCCTAGCGATTTCGATTTAAATGATTTAATACTGATTTTGGATGAGCTTGCTATTGAATGCCTTTATATTATAAATAACTCATTAAAATCATAATGATAATTAATTAATTTTGTTTAATTAAATAATCCAATAACAATGTAAGCTTAAGATATAATTTCGAACAATCTCCTCTGTCTAACTTTTATTGCCAAAATATGGTTCCATTTGGATAAATGACTTTAGCAGAATTAATTTCTTCCCATTTTTGGTAAATATTTTCAAAACAAACTTTTAAAAATTGTAATAAAAGTTGTTCGCTGGCTTCTTGCTGCGCAGATTCGGCAATGTTTTTATTGGATTTTGCCTTCAAAAATGCGGCAAAATTTTTGCGCAATGCAACCAATTGGGCCATTCGATCGATGCCGGCGGATGAATTTACACTGCTTCCACCGACATCCATTTTCCACACGAATTAAAATATACAAAAATGGAAATTTTCAATAAATTTAATTCTACAAATTCACTATAAAAGATTAAATAAATATAAATAATAAATAATTAGTAAAATTGCGGAAATTAAAGATTACTTTAAATTTAAATAATAAATTTTTGGACTCAATCTTTACTCTTATTGAGGATTTATGGGCTTTAATATAGAAAAAGATTAAATAAGATTATATTAAATGAGATTTTTGCATTTAATTTTAATCTACGGAAGAAAATAGAATAAAAAATCAACGGATTCTAGCAAGATATTGAAATTTCTTTGAAATATTCTTATAGAAATTTGAATTTTCATTTTCAGGTAAAAATTTTCATTTTTCTGTCATTCAAGTCAAAAATGGCCTAAATTTCGATTTTCATTTTTAAACCAAATAAACCTTTTCAATTTATCTTCATAAGAGGTCATAAATTTGTAGGTCTCGCCAAAATTAATGGCTAATAAAAATTAGCGGCCTTTCGGCTGCCTTTGATGACAAAAAAGTCGATTCGGCGCACGCAAATTTGGCTGTTTTTATCCGCCTTCTTCCAATTTCGAGGCCAAAAAGGGAACCAAAAGCAGCAAAAAAGATGAGAAAAAGCAGCCAACTTGGCCTTGGCCGAGAGGATAATGAGAAAGAATGGATTTTTTTCTATTTCCCTCTGGCGGCGTTCCCTCTCGCCCATTTTCCGTCTTTTCTTTTCCCATTTTGTCTGTTCCTAATTTTTTGTTGGCCGCATTCTTCTGGCCATATTCCCATCGAGTGGACGAACAAATGAATGGCTTTATGGGGAAAAGACTCGGTGCCCTTTATATTTTCCATTGTGCCGGCGGAATGCCCTGGTCTTTGGGACTGGATTGAATAAATAATTAGGAAAAACGTGCGGCTTAATTGTCCCTCAAAATGGGCTGAATTTTACATCAAATTTTCCTCTACATCAAAAGGGGCTGAATTTTGCATCAAATTTTCCTTTACATCAAAAGGGGCTGAATTTTGCACCAAATCGGGGGAATTTGTTTTTCACGTTGTAAATAATATAAAACGATTTTGGGACATTCCTGGGGTGCGGGGAAGTAAAAAAGAAGATGCTCGGGATTAGGCCGGATATAGGGGGATTAAGGTGGATATAGGGGGATTAAGGTGGATATAGAGGGATTAAGCCCAGAAATTGATTGGAAATGACTCGGAAGGCCACTAGAAAGGTGGGTGAAGTATAATTGAGGCCCGGAGAATGCGCGGGATTAGGCCGGATATAGGGGGATTAAGGTGGATATAGGGGGATTAAGGTGGATATAGAGGGATTAAGCCCAGAAATTGATTGGAAATGACTCGGAAGGCCACTAGAAAGGTGGGTGAAGTATAATAGAGGCCCGGAGAATGCGCGGGATTATGCCGGATATAGGGAGATTAAGGTGGATATAGGGGGATTGAGTCGTTTAAGTCCCAAATAGATGGGCTCGAGTCCTGTTTTAAGCTGTTTTGCTTTCGACTTCGCGAGATTCCTATGCTCCGAGCCCCTAATCCTAAGCCCCTAGCCCCTAACTAGACTTATCCGGCTTAATTCCCCTATATCCATCTTAATCCTCCTATAACCGGCTTAGTTCCGCGACTCTTTCAACCTTCCACTGGCCCGCCGGATAATCATCAATTTCAGGGCTTAATCCCCCTTAATCCAAGTATATCCACCTTTATCCGGCGTAATCCCGCGCACTCTACGGGCCTCTGTTATATTTCCCCGACCTTCTAGTGGCCTTAATTTATATTTAAATTAATTATAGATATTATTATTGAAAAAATATTTATTAGAAATATTTAGATTGGATCAAAGACGATCATGGATATTTGTGTTGAGAAGAGAGAAGAGGAATTAATGGGAAAAATTCAAATTCCCGCTCGATTTGATGCAAAATTCAGCCCCTTTTGATGTAGAGGAAAATTTGATGTAAAATTCAGCCCATTTTGAGGGACAATTAAGCTTTTCCGATTAGGAAAATGGAAATAATATCCACAAAATTTTAATATATTTCACTTTAATTCATCTTATTTGCACCCTTTTGTTCTCATTAAATGGAATTGGAATTAATTAAAGCAAAACAATGCGCCTTAATTAATTATGACCATTAAATTCCACTTTTTTCGACTTAAATTTTGGAGCAAAATTTCCAATTGATTTTCACCCTAATTTTATTTTTGTCTAATAAAATACAATATTATTCATCTATTAAGAGCATTAGTTTGAATATTTTTAATTTTATGAAAGAGAAAATGGCGATTTGAGAAGGAACTTTATCCTTTGACTCATTTTAGTACAATATTGCCCTAAGCAATTATTGTTGGAATTTTGAATCATTTCAAAGGACAATTCCTTACATTTTTAAAACTAAAATTGTTGAGCAAAATTCGGGTGCCCAATTTTTTCCATAGGGGCAAAACAATCTTTTCAGGACGGATTATTTTAAATCTATAATAAATTGCCGATTTAACTTTATTTGTATTAGAAATTAACTGTAAAGATTTATGATGATTAAAAAATTTCGAATTTATTTAACATTTTTATTGTGTCTCATTAAATTTTCATTCTTTATTGTAATACATTCCAATGAAGTCAAAATTTTTAAAGGCATCTTTGGATAAGGCCAAATCCTCTTCACTGATATCCTTTTCTAAATAATTTGCCTAAAAAATCGAAAAATTTCATATTTAATGATCGTATTCATAGAACATATATAAAATATTCAATAAAAATATAAGAATAATATAAAATGATACTTTTTTGCTTGATTTTCAGCAATTTATATTTGTCAAATAAAAATTTTCAATTTCCTTTTATCTATAATATGGAGCGGCATTTTTGCTGGACAAATGCACTTTCTTCAGAAGTTCAAGTTGAGGTTTTTCGCTATTTGAACCGATATCAAATCTGTCAAATGGAGCTATTGAATTCACGAATTTCTGCTTTAATTGAAGAACATTTTAATGAATATCCGCACCTTCTAATCAAAAATATAGGTGCTAGGGCAATCCTATGTGGCCATAACCAGATGGATGTGCTCGAGTACAAGGTTAATTTTACGTTTTAAATACGAAGCTATATATTTATTTATATACACAATCCTGGCAAAAAAATGTTTTTATTTTGTACTCCAATCGAGTCAACTTTGATACCAAGATTCCTCTCTACGAGATAAATCGAATAAACGCACGCACTAATGATCCGATAACAAGCAAAAAAGTCATTAGTATTTGAAAATTTAACAAAAAAAGATATGATAACTTCTTTAAAATTCCTAATCTTGACCTTCCTATCCCTAATACAGCGCCGCTGATACGACGCTTGAGGACACCCAGGCCTGGTCCTACTCTAACCTAACCTACCCTAGAACCCATGCGAGAAACGTATCTAATCCTTGTCCAAGTTTGAAATTAAAAATAGTAATAATTTTTTAGTTTTGAGTTTTTTTTTTCGAAAAAATATCATATTCGAGCTCAACACGTCGAGACACGTCGTCGATTAAGCTATGATATGACCATGTAAAAAAATTTGAAATTTTTCCAGTTTCGACTATGGATAGGGTGCTCGGATCAATTAGTTCTTGAATTCAGTCGACTTAACTCTTCGAGAGGAATCGATTGCTATCGAATTTGGCTCGAATGGATTACGAAATAAAAACTTATATCTGTTCTTCAATATTGTCCTCTCTATCCTCACCTACACTGTCACTTTCATCTATTTTTACAAATTTATTTAAATCTTGATAGATTTTCTTAAAAATTGAAAAATTTTATATTAACAAATCTGGAATTTATTAGTATAATTTTTTCTAAAAATCAATTTTTCCATTAATCTGAGAGTGGCCCTAAATCTTGGGTCAATTAACTCGTTTAAATTAATGCATTTAAATAGATTTTTTTCATCGATACTATTGTGGTACGAAGGGTGTTCAACACAATTGAATGTGAATTTTCGAATATATCTGATGCTGGAATGCTTCACTCATTGTTGAAGGCCCGTTATGTACGAGCAAATTCCTTTACATTATATATCGAAGGAAAAACAATGTCAACAACAACATCTGATTCAAATTCCTCAGTTACTTTAAAGTATATCATTAAATACAGTATTTAGAAATAATCGAGAAACATTAATACCAAGTATTATAAAATTATTCTGAACTTTATTATGCACTAAATTTTTGCCGTTTTTAATTATAAATAAACTATGATGGTCTTAAATCCTAAGTCCCAACCATTTTGGATGATTTTGGTATTATATAAAGCAGATTTTGGTTAACCAACGATATTAATTTTATTCAAATAGTTCAAAAATTGTTGGAGTTGTGTCCGAAAAAAGTATCGCTAATCCGTAATAAAGATCATTATAAATAGTTTTATGGGCACGTCTCAGACATTTACCAATTTAAAATAATTTGATATCATTGGAAAGCTAAGAATCTGTTCTTTAATTCGATAATAAAAATCATCCAAATTGGTTCAGATATTGATGAGTTATTTTATTATAAACGACACTAACTAAGTAAGTTGACTCGGCGATCATTTAATATAATACAAAAAACATCATAAATTTCTTTACATATAAAATTTTAGCATTTATGATTTGCTTGCATCGATCAAACATTTCTGGCAAAAAAATGGGTTAAATGTTAGCATTGATAATTGGCTGGCACCATCAATTGCATTTATCAATGAATTCGCAATTGGCAGCAATGCGTTCACATGCACACTTTTGCAAAAGCCCAACACTTTTTCAATAATGGATATCAAGGCCAATCGACTTCGTCTTCGAAATGATTTTGGTAATAAATTTTATTTTTTATACAAATATTATATTTAAAAATGACCATTCCAGATCAATATTCTATGAAACAACTTTATTCTTGGTTGGTGGATTCGAAAATTCCATCAAAATATGGTAATCAGAATTGTTTGTTTTCCAACGAAGCAACGGTTCCTCTTGTCGGAGAACTGCTTAAATATATTGAAAAGGTAATCAAAATTTAATTATATAACATAATTTTTAATTATTTTCCGCCCCATTCTCTGATAACAAATTTAAAAAATGGAAAAGGAATTATTACGGATCATAGTAAAAAATTAACAATTTTCTTTTTTTTTTTTGAAAAATCACAATTTTTGTCATCTCTTTATTGGGCTTTTGCAAATAGGAAAAGTCCTTCGTGAAATTTTATCTAAATCAAGCAAATATATTATTCAAACAGTGATAAGCTGATCACAAAATTATATTCATTGTTTGGAGACATAAAAATATTGGGAACAAAATTTGACAATGTGCATTTTTCGGATTCATTGATTTTTATTCCAATTTAGGGCTTTAACGAGCGAAGTGTTGCCGGTGTTCAATTTGCTCTCTGGATATTTTTAAGGAATACAGAAGAACAATATGCCCACCAACTTCCGGCTTCTTATCTTTTGGAGAAGAAAACCACACAAGAAGTGTTAAAATATTCCAACGATGAGGGAATAGTAAAAATTTGGTGTTATCAGAAGAAAAATGAGCAAATAATATTTGACCCGTCCGTTTCACTGATTGTTTAAAATTATTTGCACTTTTCATATACCGTATTTTCTCCAATAAATGCCCATGGGTTTATAAATTTCAAAAATCTATCTAATTTGAACTTTTATTATAAAATGAATTGGAGAAAATATGGTATTGGAACTTTTCCATACTGTATTATATTTTCAAACCATTGCATGTCTATGTTTTTACTTTTTAGATCCTCTAAAAGTTATGGTCAAAAAACACCCCAAGAAATGCCTCTAATAATAGGGTCTTATCCTACAATAATTTTTAAACATTTTTAATATTAATTAAATTATACTATGGATATCTATCATTTTACATCGATTAATAATAATATTATGCTTGAAAACGATTATTATTTTCAATATAACCAAAATTCTATTTTATTATAAATGCCTATCTACCCCATATTTATTGTTATTGTTATTGACAATAATTTAATCCATTTATCTATAACAATCATTATAATTTTTTATTGAATTGTATATTAAAAAATTTTTCTCATAAACATTTTTTGTTAAGTATAAAGAAAGAAATAATTTTTTATTTTGATGATGCCCTGAGGACAGTCATCCTATCCAATTCATCATTCATTTAATATTTCTGAAGGTCAAATTTTCTTCAAAGATCACCACAACTTTAACATAATTTATAATTTTCTCTTCTAATAACCCAAACTTTACTGGCAAAATTAAAAAAGGTGTAAACTAAATTGTGATTTTCTTAAAAACAGATCGTAAAAAATTCGCCAAAATAAAATGGAAATGTGGAATATGTAGGTTCAATTAATTAATATTATTGATATGATCTTTGTAATTTCATTTGACTCACAACCAATCAAGGAAGGTTGTTTACGCGCACAATTTCGATCCCCCTCCCCCACCCCATTTGTTGATCTTTTACCTTGAAATTTTGATGTATTTTGAACTCTATTGGGCTTATTGGAAATAATATAAATACTGGACAAAATTGGCGAGATTTACTCAACCATTATCCAAAAAAAAAAATAAAATAATTCGATATGAAACATTTATTCGGAACTTTTTTGTTCGTTTTGGCATTGGTCATACTCGTTATGGTCCAAAATCAAGCTGGTAAGAAATTAAGAAAAAAAACAGAACAGCGAAAAATACTTTCTATTTTTTCCACAAAACCAATTTGAAAAGTTATATTTTGAGGATCCCTAAAGCAAGTTAACTATTTATGCTACAAGATTTAAAGTGGAGTAAATTTTGGATCAATTTTACAATACACACATATTTACATGTTTTCGGCCAATAACCAATTTCTAGAAAAAATTGCATTAGATGAAATAAATGTTTTTGATTGTGTTTTCATTTCATATTATAAAGACAGTAAATTTTGGAAAAATTATATTAAAATTTTTGCTCTCAATTTTTTGTGAATTTGTTGCCTGGAGCAAAATATTTTAATAAATTTTAATATCAAGTAATTACTGTAAAAATGTGATTATTTCAAATTTTAATAAAATTTTATAGAAGCAAAAGAAATCTGCAGCAATTGTTGTCAAACCGAAACTGAATGCCAGGAAAAGCATGGATGCTATAATTGTGCTTGTGTGGTGGGCGGATGCGATATACCGGAAGACAATTGTAAGAGCCATGCCGATTGTTCCGGGCCAATTTGCACTCGAGATGGCCATTGCCGATGCACCGATGGTGTTTGCTCCGGATGAATGAATGAATGGATGAGATTTAGAAGAATTGGATAAAATAAATATTTAAAATAAAAATGTTTGCCATTATAGTAGAAAATAATCATTTTTTAGATGACTAATTCCATTCTTATTATATTATCAAGTACAAAATTTGATATTTGAGAAATTTTTATGAGTAAATTTCCAATCATTTCATTGAATTTATCAATTATGAAAAACATAATTTTTTAATACTAATTAAATATAATAAATAGTAAATTTAATTTCCATATTCCAATTCAATACAATAATCAAATCATCGACCCAATTTTTTGCCATACCATCTCCAATCCATTTCCATCAAATTCTACCAATTCCCTCCCTTTGATATGTGCTGCTTCCCTCATCAATATGCGATGAGTGTTTTATTGTTTTTCATTCGCCCGCCAGTGGCCCCACCTCATTAATATTATGTTGAGGGGAGGAAATCCACGTATGTAGCCTCTGGCGATTTGGAGATGGGCAAAAAAACAATGAGGGAATATAGAAATTATTGGAAAAGGGGGGGGGGGGGATGAGGGGGAATTGCGCAACCAATTCGCGCAAATTCCCTTGCCCCCAAATGATGATGAGGAGAGGATGGATTGAGTGGGATTAAGATTGGAGAAAATTAGATGAGCTCATTTGTATTCGGACCAAACAGCAAACACTAATAAAATAGATGAATAGAAAATGAGAGATTCGGATGGATTCATTTGGATGGGGAATTGGCTTTTTTATTGGAGCAATTGGGAGACTTGTTAATTTGAATAAATGTTGAGTGGCCGATGGCTGAATGAGGATGGAATGGACTCACTTGATCTACAATTTTGCGGGGAAAATTAGCTCATCATCATTCATCAATGCATCCTCAAGGCAAGGATGAAGTGAAGGCTAATTTATAGATCAATTTAGGATTAATTCATCGAATGCCGGAAACCGTAAAGCTGCGCGATTTAAATGTTAATATCATTTTTAATAAGTGAAGAATTAATCAAACTTAATCTAGCCATTAAATATATTCAATAAAAGTTAAAATATATAAAAATTAATTTTTACTATTTATTTTATATTTATTATAAATTTTTATCAATTATTTCACATATTTATTAGAATTATTGCCACAAGCAAATTTGATTAATGGCCTATGAATTTTTAAAATTGGAGCAAAAATTCAATAAAAATATTATTTAATATTTATTATATTTGCAAATAATGCCATTCTTCTAAATTAATATTTTAATTAGAATATTTCAATTCCTCTTACTGAAATTTATTCATTTCCGCATTCCAAATATCAATTTCAAATCCATTCATAAATCCAATCTCATCATATTCATCCCAATAAATTTTTCCATAACAACATTTCAGTTGCTGCGGTTGAGGATGCAATGAAGCTGATCGCCCCCTTCTCTCCCTTCATTTCCCCGTTTTCACTTTCAATTCCCAAATGCGAAATGGGATGGGGAATTGGATTTTATTGTGGAATTTTGGGATGGCTAGGATCTTCCTCCTCGGGTTTTGTTCTTCATCCGGTTAACCGGTTTAGTTGGTTGGCTTTGGATTTGGAGGAAGCCACAGGATTCCAAAAAGTGAGGGAATGTGGGGGATCTTCGGCTCTTCCCCCCCTTTTCATAATATGAATATTTCCCCATTCCACAAAAATATTCATCCCCTTTCCCCTCTTCAATTTCCTGAATCCTGACCGATCGTCCCCAAATCTGATTCAGACTTTCAATTAATCCTTTCTCTTTTGTTAAATTTTTAAATCATAAAGACAATTTTAAATAGTCTGACAAAATTTTTAGACTTTCGACAACCTTTAGAAGTAAAGAACAATAATTGATACGATACTTTTATTAGAATAATTTAATCACATTTTAGATATTTTAAGCCGATTTATCCATATCCATTTATTTTAGAATATTTTATTTTTTAAAATTTATTTTCTCCATTCGTCAAATATTTCAAGAAAATGGTTTAAAAAATATCAGCAAAATAAGAATAATTAAAAATGAAAAAAAATTGCATGGATTCGAATGAAACATTTTTAATTCAGCCGAATTGACATTTTTCCCTTCATTTTTTGATTACCTTAAGCAAATAATATTTCCCCAGTGAAAATACGCCCTAAAGGCGTCGTCAAACTTTCTCGACCCAATTTTGCCGTTCATTTTTAATTATTTCAATGGGAAAATCAAATCAAAGGCAAATTAAAATTATGATTAGAACAAATTTTTCCCAACCAAATTTTGGCAATGGAAAAAATGTTTGCCATCAAATTAGTATTTCGCCTTTGGATTTGTCCTAATTTAAATTCCATCCAAAGACATGCGCAACTTTCCCCTCCATCAAAACAAATAAATCGCCCTTTTTAAGGGGTAATTAAAGAAGAAAGTCTCCTCCCGCTGTGCCCTCTTTGGAAGGAATTTGATCGATGCAGTGCTGGATGGAATTTAAAAGAGGATTTAAAATGGAGAGAACGGAATTTTGTTTTGTTGAGAACCGCGATTTTCCCCTCCAAGAATGGGTTCTTTCGCCCCTTTTTTCTTCTTAAGTACTCTTTGGGGTTGAGGAGGGATTTTGGGCCGATATCCCTAAAGGCGCCATTCGTTCTTTTCATCGTAAATTTCCTAAAACTTCAGTTGAGCCGCGATTTTAGCTCCCTTTAATTTTACTCCGTGAACTTCTTTCGCTGGATTCTAACTGAAAAAATTTGGATAAATGAAATCCATAGCGGTTTTTCCTTCGATAATTCGATTTAAAACTCACCATAAAAATTAGAAAATATTTATCGATAAATACAAAATTTTTATAAACTTATAACATAGCAAAGTTTAATTTAATTGGCCATGCCTTTTTTAAGCATTGTCTACCCAGAGTCACAATTTTGGGACCAAATTTTGAAAATATTTTGAAAATGGGTCCAAAATTTTAACAAATAAGGACAAAATGGGGGATATTTTAAGAATATTGTTAAAAAGTAAATATTTTGAAAATTAAGTCAACTTTTTATTTATTTCCAATTTCAGAATCTCGTGAAAATATATTGAATTAGACAATTTAGTGAATTTTGAAAATAATTTTCAAAATTTGAACAATTTTCAAAATATTTTAGGACATTATACTCAACATCTTTGTCAAAATGAAGGTGAAAATGTATCTTCAAAAAAGGACTCATTTTCAGAATATTTTGAAAATGGGGTTAAAAAAGTCATTTCCTTTATTCTGATTTTCTCGCGCACTATTCTGATTTTTCCCCTGTTCTGATTTTTTCGAGCACTATTCTGATTTTTCCCTTGTTCTGAGTTTTTCCCTTGTTCTGATTTTCTGTTCTGATTTTTTCCCTTGTTCTGATTTTCTGTTCTGATTTTTCCCTTGTTCTGATTTTTCTCGCGCACATTCTGATTTTTTTTCCTAATTCTGATTTTCTGTTCTGATTTTTCCCTTGTTCTGATTTTTCTCGCGCACCATTCTGATTTTTTTTCACCTTGTTCTGATACTCATTTCACTCATATAATTATAATTACCTGCCGCAGCTGGGATTCGAACCCGAGTAGTCAAGTGCCAAAGTCAGCGATATAACATTGAGCTAAGAGGGCTATGCATTCGCCTTTATTAAAACTATTATTTATACCTTTCATTGGGAAAGTAAAATTTTCCAGAATATTTGGAAAATTTAGATATTTTACAAAAATATTCTGAAAATTTTTTAGATTTTTAAAATATATTGAGTAAAAATTTTCAAAATTGATTGAAAAATTTAAAGGAAAAAATTGTCAAAAATTATTCATTTTTGAAAATATACTGAAAAAGTATTCCATTTTAAGCAGCATTTTGGAGCAAATTTTCAAAATAATCGTGAAAATAAGTTTAAAATATTTTTCAAAATAATAATATTCTCAGTATATTCCTAAAATTTTACTCAATGTGAGAATATTTTAAAAATAAATCTATTTTTCAAATAATTTTGAATATTTTAACATTTTGAAAAGATTTTATGCCTTTAAATTTTGAATATATGTTCACAATAATTTAAATATAATTTTCAGAATATTATTCATTTTAAAAAAAATTTGAGAATTTATTTCTTTTCAATATATTTTGAATATTAGTTTGATTTTAAAAAAATTTTGAAAATATGAACAAATATTGAAAATATTTTATGCAAATATTTTCTTTGTGACTCTGGGTATTTTGCCACATTCTTAAAATAACCAATTGTGTTCGGATATTTAATTTCTAAGTTTTGTCCAGCTTATATTCTATTTTTTCGACTTTTTTCTTTCATCCCAACCCAAAAAAAATTCGCCCAAAATTAAATCTATAGAGAAACTTAAATTTGCTATGTTTTAAAACAATTTTGAATCTGCCTTTTATTATTTTTTAATTCCAAATTTCTCTCAATTATTTTTAGATGAATTTTTAATAAAAAAATAATATGCAATTAATTAGAATTCTATTCCCATCATAAAATGCTAAAGGTATAAAATTAATTTCACTCATTCCATAATAAAATTTATCCAATTTTTCAGTTTCATTTGCCCAAAGCATTTTTTCCATTCCTTCAACGACGGGTCAATTTTTGCCATTTTTTCCTTTTCAACATTTTTGCCTTCTTTCCCCGGATAATAAATTGCTCTTCTCAATGTAATATTGGCCTTAAATTGTTCAGCGTAGAAAGTGGAAATGTTTGTCCTTATTTTGCCAATGACAAAATTATTTATAAAAATTAATTTAAAATTTTAAAATTAATTAATTTCCTTATTAATTAAAATGGCTTTGTATTAAATTAATATATTTATTAAGGCAATTTGTGCGTCTATTGCCCCACATCAGTGCATTGAAAATTGTGAATGGGTGGAAGCAGACAGAGGCGGATGCCCTTTAAGGCTGGTTCAAATAAAAATTAATTTGTTGATTTTTTCAAATATATTTTTTAGTCAATTTTTAAAAAAGTTATTGAATTTTTAATTATTTATTTTCTTTTTAAATTTTATTTTATAGCACTCATTATACTGCCTTTCGAGGGCGTAGGACATTTTTGACTGGAATGGTGTTGACTGAAAGCAGTTTTTTGATTCAATGTTGTGCAAGTTTGGCAACTAGTGTTTTGCTTGGTAGAGTCAAAAAATAATTTTAAAATAATTTTTAATTAATTTTTAGACGCAAATCATGAGCCAATTTGCCGTTGGAGTGAACAAATTGAGACGGTCATTGACAAACCAAGCATTCGGCTTGACATTCCTCTGGGGGAGCAGGAATATTATAGAGGCGAGAATATAATATTCTTTTTATTTTATTTTTCAAAATAGATTTACGTGGAATTCGAGTGGGCAGAGGAGCAGCAAAAATTCAAATGGAAATTTGTCGATTTATTGTACAAAGGACAAATTGTGATAGGAAGGTTGGAATTGATTAGAATTAGGGGAAATATTTTTGAGAATTTTAAAATTTAAAATATAAAAAAAAATAATTTCATTTCATTCTCATTTAATTAAATTTATTTTGCATATTTAAGCGAATGGCGCCTGAAGATTTCCATCAATATTCATTGCTTCTATTGAGGCTTCAACGAACCCGGGATTTTTTCCGGAATAGTCGAAATGGAGGTGTCATCAATGCCGGCTTCGCTGAAACATTGAATGATGGCCAAAAGGCGAGGTAAAAATTAAAATATTTATTTGAATTGTTGAATAGGAAAATTTATTTATTAGTGTTTGTCATATTAATTCAATTACTAAATAATTTGTTTTAATTAAATTTAATAATATGGAATTTAAAGGGCCGAACATCAGCGGAAAATTCACAAAAATATGACAACAGAATTTAGGGAATTGGAATTTTTGCACAAAGAAAAAGATGATCCAGGTCATTTTTAATGGTTAAAATCAAACAATTTAAATAATTTTTCAGATGCCAGCAAAGCAAACATTTTGAAGGCAACGGCAGAAGCATTGGAAGATCCGCCTCCAAGCAATATTTCCCCTATTTTGAAGGAAGATGAAAATGGGAATAAAATTGAAGGCAGAAATGACGGCGATGAAAATGAAAAAGAATACCAACAAAGAATGGTGGTCGATGGAATGAGCAATGGGAATATTAGAGAAGGTGACCTCGAGAGAGAATTTTCATTAATATTTAATGAATCCATATTTTGATTAATTTTTATTTTTCCTTTAGGCAAATCTTCATCAAAATCACCGGCCGAACGTGTCATTTACAATGATCGAAAACGACGAATCCATCACCAAGGGCAAAAAACAATAATAGGCGGAAAATCGTCGCCATTTAGGGAAACAATTGTTGAGCCAACAATTCCGCCAAGTCGGCCAATTTTGCCGGATGAAAGTCGAGAAGATGGCAAAAATAATAGTAATAAAAATGCGGCAGCACGTGGCGTTAGGGAATTGCTTTATCAAGCGGCAAAGTAAGTAGTTGGAAAAACAGAAATTCTTTTCATTGAATACAAAAAGAATTAATCGGATTATTTTGTCGTTCATTTTATTGAATCATTTATCAATAAAAATGATAAATAAAAGATAATTTAAAAAAAAACATTTTCAATACACTAAATTATTTCAAAAATTTTACTTATAAAATTTCATTTAAGACAAGGCTCTGCCCTTTTGTTGGAAAAACTAAACCAACAACAGCAAAACCAATGGCAAAATGGCGGCGACAAAAAAGGCAATAATTTCAATGTGTCAATGGGACCAAGACCGTCGAATCCTAAAAAACATCAAAAAATGTTGCTTCCTAAAATTCGCCGCCTTCGCACATTTCCTCATCGGCATAGGCCAAGCAGGCATCAAAATGAAGGGGATGGACCAATTCGGATGCAAATGTCACGTTTGGGTTGGCCAAAAGGACTGAGGCGACGACTTTGGCCTGTGTTGGCCACAAATACAACACGGGTAATTATTTTATAATTGATTAATCTATTTATGAAATTAAGTCCCTGCTGGGCCATTAATTTTGTCATATCTCAAAGCCACCAAACTAGGAAAATAATAATATAATTTGAAAATCCAAATTGTCTTCTCATTATAAAACTGTAGTATATGGGCCATTTTTATGGCTTCAAAAATATGTTTTCTTTTGCCATTGAAAATTTGGAGTCAGAATCCGAAATGATTGATCCCTAGGGCAATATTTTTTACCCATTGCTTAAAAAAGAAGCCACCAATACGGAAAGGCGAAATACCTTTCGGAAGTCCAAAATGTCCTCTTCAAATTGGCTTTAAAAATAAATTAGATTGAATTATTCTACTCAAATAAAAACTCCCTTAAAGGAATTAATACCAACAAGGACTGACCTAAATTGGGTGGACAATGAATTTTTTGACGGCGTTTTCCCCGGCAAAATTCACAATGGAGTGACGGGCACCGTGCGCGTTTTGGACCAAAATAATTCGCAATCATCAAATTCAATGATTGAAAGGAGAATACGGCTAAATCGATTAAGAGAGAGACCGGAATCAACATTTGATGTAGGTGGAAATTAATTAAAATTAATTTACCAAAAATTTGCATATTTTTACAGAATGCGATGGAAAGGGAAATGAGGATTAAAAAATTGCATAAAAATTTGATTAGCAATGGAAAATTGGATGAAACACCAATTGGGGAGGATGGAATTGATGGGCCAAAGGAAAAGGTGAGAAAAATTAATCATTTTAATAAAAAAATAAACATTATTCACTACTCCAAATTAGTCCAAAAATGAATTTTGTAATGAATAAATGAAAAAAAAATTGCAGCTAATTTCTGTGGATGGAAATGGACTGATGAATGGATTTTTGGCATTGCCAAGCGGAGGCGGCGGTTCATTTGAACCAGAAATTCCCCCTAAGCAACAACAAATTTTGCCATTCCATGTAGAAAAATTATTTTCTCTTAAACTTCCACCAGAGTACTTTTTCTGATATGAAAAATAAAATTTTTATAGCCTTTTTCAAAAATTAATAAAAAAAAATTAGTTTAAAAGTTCTTTTAATATTTTTTAGGCCATCAAGGAGATCAACACAATTCCATTGGGACGGGCACCTCCATTTCGGGTTCATAAATTTTTTGATTATATTTTTAAATTTTTATACTTAGTTAACTTTATACTGTTGCCAACTTTTAGACTTAATTAACCACCAGCTTTGGCACTTTTGAGCCAGCTTGAATACTTATTTGTTATTTCTATTATAATTTCAATAATAATAATGCCAATGAAATTGGTTTAAATTTTATCAAAATTTTTATGTTGGAAACAATGATTTCTTTATTTTTAAAAATTTCAATTTTATTTCGGTCAAAACTAAATTAATTTATAATAAATAATATTCCATAAGCAATGAAAACTTAGCTCAAATAACTTTTTTTGGCACTTAAATTACTGAAAAATATAATTACAATAGTAAATAACAATCCAAATTTTGGCGTGGAATCTTTTGGAATTTTTGTTTAATTAAAAATATGTCAAATTAATTTAAGGTTGTTCCATTTGGCAATTCCCATCAAAAATTAATGCCCACCAGCAACAGCAATAGAAAGGAAGGCCAAGTGCCAATGAAAGGAGAAAATGGTCAAAAATTGTCAAAATTGTTGGAATGTTGCCAGCAGGCACCCGGATGCAGGTACAAAATATTTTTACAATTAAAATTAATATTATAATATTTTTAAAGGGCTATATGCACCCAAGATGTGAGCAAGGAACAAGTAAACAATTTTAATAAAATTAATTAATTAAATTTCAAATCGAAGGTTAAGCTGGCCATGTCCACTGGCCAATGCCCGCCATTGAGTTTGACAAGGTAAAAATATTTAAATTTATAATATTATTTATTTATTTCAGTGTCATTCAATGTTTTCCTCGCTTTTACAATATTTCAACCGTCAGCCAGTGTTGTGCAACAATCCATCAAAATTCGCCTTTGAATTTATTTGGCCAACCTGCAAAAAAATTGCCGGCTCAATGTTTAAAGTAAAATAAAAAAAATCAAATTTGTTTAAATTAGAAAAATATGGATTAATTTTTATCAAATGTAGGAAAAAGCTTAAAAATGTAGAATTTTTCACGTATTTTATTTTGGTACTATTTGTCCTAATCTAGGGCTAATGTTGTTTGGGGCAAGAGCTGGGCCAAACTCTCACTCTGAGCTTTCGCCGGAGGCCTAAGCGCCCAGTGGCCCAATAAACGGGAAGGGGATAAGTGGAACTCGACTTTAAATTATTCTTTTTAATTGTGCGGAAAATGTTATAAATAAATGTGAAGGGTAAAAGACAAGGAGAGGAAAAATGGTGGTTTAAATAGGCAGTTGGGGCAATATTTGATTGAGTGACGGGGCGATAAGGCAAAAATTGGTGGAGGGGGGGGGGGGGGTACAGTAGGATGACTAGGAAAAGTTTTGGCATTGTTGGCATTGACATTGACAGGAACGTAAATCCTTAGAAAATATTCATTTATAATTTTGTAAATTTCTCCCTTCCAGCCTTTGTGCCCCCGATTTTCGCCTCTCATTCGCCCATTTGGCCTGGTAGATTTATTTTTTGCATAATTTTAAATCTTTGGCTGATATTTTGTGTTAGCGTTGACCATTCCGAATTAATTATGACTTGTTATCGGCAATTGTTGGAAAAAGCCGAAGCAATTGATGGCGAAAAAGAGGCAACAATTTTGGAAAATTTGGTTTTTGATCAACAAATCCAAAGACAACAATTTGTGGCGGCAAAGAAGAGAAAGAAAAAATAATTTAATAAAAAAATTAAATATTTTCATATTTTATTGTAAAATATATTATGCTGTATTTATACTGAATTATATATATGTATATGTATATTTTGATGGTAGATTTAAGGTTTAATGGGAGATGAGGAATTATTTAATTGAAGTGGGAAAGCCATTTAAATGGCATAAACCCAACATTGGCCTTCTTCTCATGCCGAACTACCCAATGACATTCTTCTTACTAGAATCTTAAAATAATGAGGACCAACAATTTGTTTTGATTTTGAATCTATTTTGATTCATTTTTATTCGATTTCTGGCCCAAAAAGTCCTCTATCGCTTTTGAAATTTTTTCATTGTAGCAATAAAAATGAAAATATTTATTAAAATTATAAATAAAAATTTGATTTAAATAAATCAATCAATTAGAATAATTTATTATAAATGTATTCATAATATGTTTCGTCCATCAATCATCATTAAATCCTCATTCCTCATCCCACTACGCCCATAACCGGTGGCCCACATGGTAATAAAATGCCCCAGCACCACCAACTATAGTCACGTTGCACACGACTGAAATAATTTTACTTATTAAATACATTAATTAAAGGATTCTCACTTTTTGACATTCTTCAGAGGCGATTGCTCTTCTTCATCTCCTTCTCCTCCAAGTTTACGATTGATTGGATTGGCATTAATGTTGAGGACACTGCTGGAAAGAACAAGGACCAAAATTAGGGAGAGAGCAGCAATTTTTGATGTTTTCATTTTGTGGTTAAATTTCTTAATTTGAATTGTATAAAAAATGAATTGAAAATTTTTCCAATGGCTCAGGCTCAAATTTGTCAAAAGGATGATAAATTTGCTATAAAAATAATTACGGTGGATGAGGGAAATGTAGATCAAATTAACATTGCCTTGGGCAGCATAATTCTATTTATCTAATCTAATAAAAATGATCATTGATCGCTTCCTAAGCATATTTTCGAGAAAAATAAACAACAATATCCTCTGGAATTCGCCGAAAAGATTAAATATAAGAAATAAAAATAATTGTTTGATCACTTATTTTGTTTTTGTTTACAACCATCATTACCGCGCACCAAATTTGGAAGGAATTTAAGAAACTGGCAACAATCAATCATATTTTAATTTAAGACTTTTTCTTTGTAAAATTTGGATTTGTTTTTATGATTAATTTTATAAAATTTGATTAACCAAAACATAATCGAATAATTCCATGGCAAATTATTGTAACATTTTTCTACCCCTTTATTATCCATTCATTAAATATATTTAAATGGAAATTAAGAAATTTAATGAAATCTAATGTTCGAAAATCCAAATAAGTATAATTTAATATTTAAAGAATAATGAGAATAGGAGAAAATTATAGAATTATAAAAACATGTAAAAATTTAATCTCATCATAGATTAACAAACTATTTTGAGAAAATCTCAATAGTTTCTAATTTCTAGTTTTGTGGCTTTGCCACTGATTTGTCGCTTAAACACAAAAATGTCGCTTTTTCCTTCATTAAGAAAGCAGAAAATTCAGTGAAATGCTGAGTGAATTCTGCATCCAAAAAATATCTTCCCATCCCTTAATATAGATTAACAAACTATTTTGAGAAAATCTCAACAGTTTCTAATTTCTAATTTTGTGGCTTTGCCACTGATTTGTCGCTTAAACACAAAATTGTCGCTTTTTCCTTCATTAAGAAAGCAGAAAATTCAATGAAATGCTGAGTGAATTCTGCATCCAAAAAATATCTTCCCATCCCTTAATATAGATTAACAAATTATTTTGAGAAAATCTCAATAGTTTCTAATTTCTAATTTTGTGGCTTTGCCACTGATTTGTCGCTTAAATGCTGAGTGAATTCTGCATCCAAAAAATATCTTCCCATCCCTTAATATAGATTAACAAATTATTTTGAGAAAATCTCAATAGTTTCTAATTTCTAATTTTGTGGCTTTGCCACTGATTTGTCGCTTAAACACAAAATTGTCGCTTTTTCCTTCATTAAGAAAGCAGAAAATTCAATGAAATGCTGGGTGAATTCTGCATCCAAAAAATATCTTCCCATCCCTTAATATAGATTAACAAATTATTTTAAGAAAATCTCAATAGTTTCTAATTTCTAATTTTGTGGCTTTGCCACTGATTTGTCGCTTAAACACAAAATTGTCGCTTTTTCCTTCATTAAGAAAGCAGAAAATTCAATGAAATGCTGAGTGAATTCTGCATCCAAAAAATATCTTCCCATCCCTTAATATAGATTAACAAATTATTTTGAGAAAATCTCAATAGTTTCTAATTTCTAGTTTTGTGGCTTTGCCACTGATTTGTCGCTTAAATGCTGAGTGAATTCTGCATCCAAAAAATATCTTCCCATCCCTTAATATTCCCTTAATATAGATTAACAAATTATTTTGAGAAAATCTCAATAGTTTCTAATTTCTAGTTTTGTGGCTTTGCCACTGATTTTTCGCTTAAATGCTGAGTGAATTCTGCATCCAAAAAATATCTTCCCATCCCTTAATATTCCCTTAATATAGATTAACAAATTATTTTGAGAAAATCTCAATAGTTTCTAATTTTGTGGCTTTGCCACTGATTTGTCGCTTAAACACAAAATTGTCGCTTTTTCCTTCATTAAGAAAGCAGAAAATTCAATGAAATGCTGAGTGAATTCTGCATCCAAAAAATATCTTCCCATCCCTTAATATAGATTAACAAATTATTTTGAGAAAATCTCAATAGTTTCTAATTTCTAATTTTGTGGCTTTGCCACTGATTTGTCGCTTAAATGCTGAGTGAATTCTGCATCCAAAAAATATCTTCCCATCCCTTAATATTCCCTTAATATAGATTAACAAATTATTTTGAGAAAATCTCAATAGTTTCTAATTTCTAGTTTTGTGGCTTTGCCACTGATTTGTCGCTTAAATGCTGAGTGAATTCTGCATCCAAAAAATATCTTCCCATCCCTTAATATTCCCTTAATATAGATTAACAAATTATTTTGAGAAAATCTCAATAGTTTCTAATTTCTAGTTTTGTGGCTTTGCCACTGATTTGTCGCTTAAATGCTGAGTGAATTCTGCATCCAAAAAATATCTTCCCATCCCTTAATATTCCCTTAATATAGATTAACAAATTATTTTGAGAAAATCTCAATAGTTTCTAATTTCTAGTTTTGTGGCTTTGCCACTGATTTGTCGCTTAAATGCTGAGTGAATTCTGCATCCAAAAAATATCTTCCCATCCCTTAATATTCCCTTAATATAGATTAACAAATTATTTTGAGAAAATCTCAATAGTTTCTAATTTTGTGGCTTTGCCACTGATTTGTCGCTTAAACACAAAATTGTCGCTTTTTCCTTCATTAAGAAAGCAGAAAATTCAATGAAATGCTGAGTGAATTCTGCATCCAAAAAATATCTTCCCATCCCTTAATATAGATTAACAATAGTTTCTAATTTCTAATTTTGTGGCTTTGCCACTGATTTGTCGCTTAAACACAAAATTGTCGCTTTTTCCTTCATTAAGAAAGCAGAAAATTCAATGAAATGCTGAGTGAATTCTGCATCCAAAAAATATCTTCCCATCCCTTAATATAGATTAACAAATTATTTTGAGAAAATCTCAATAGTTTCTAATTTCTAGTTTTGTGGCTTTGCCACTGATTTGTCGCTTAAATGCTGAGTGAATTCTGCATCCAAAAAATATCTTCCCATCCCTTAATATTCCCTTAATATAGATTAACAAATTATTTTGAGAAAATCTCAATAGTTTCTAATTTCTAGTTTTGTGGCTTTGCCACTGATTTGTCGCTTAAATGCTGAGTGAATTCTGCATCCAAAAAATATCTTCCCATCCCTTAATATTCCCTTAATATAGATTAACAAATTATTTTGAGAAAATCTCAATAGTTTCTAATTTCTAGTTTTGTGGCTTTGCCACTGATTTGTCGCTTAAATGCTGAGTGAATTCTGCATCCAAAAAATATCTTCCCATCCCTTAATATTCCCTTAATATAGATTAACAAATTATTTTGAGAAAATCTCAATAGTTTCTAATTTCTAGTTTTGTGGCTTTGCCACTGATTTGTCGCTTAAATGCTGAGTGAATTCTGCATCCAAAAAATATCTTCCCATCCCTTAATATTCCCTTAATATAGATTAACAAATTATTTTGAGAAAATCTCAATAGTTTCTAATTTTGTGGCTTTGCCACTGATTTGTCGCTTAAACACAAAATTGTCGCTTTTTCCTTCATTAAGAAAGCAGAAAATTCAATGAAATGCTGAGTGAATTCTGCATCCAAAAAATATCTTCCCATCCCTTAATATAGATTAACAATAGTTTCTAATTTCTAATTTTGTGGCTTTGCCACTGATTTGTCGCTTAAACACAAAATTGTCGCTTTTTCCTTCATTAAGAAAGCAGAAAATTCAATGAAATGCTGAGTGAATTCTGCATCCAAAAAATATCTTCCCATCCCTTAATATAGATTAACAAATTATTTTGAGAAAATCTCAATAGTTTCTAATTTCTAGTTTTGTGGCTTTGCCACTGATTTGTCGCTTAAATGCTGAGTGAATTCTGCATCCAAAAAATATCTTCCCATCCCTTAATATTCCCTTAATATAGATTAACAAATTATTTTGAGAAAATCTCAATAGTTTCTAATTTCTAGTTTTGTGGCTTTGCCACTGATTTGTCGCTTAAATGCTGAGTGAATTCTGCATCCAAAAAATATCTTCCCATCCCTTAATATTCCCTTAATATAGATTAACAAATTATTTTGAGAAAATCTCAATAGTTTCTAATTTCTAGTTTTGTGGCTTTGCCACTGATTTGTCGCTTAAATGCTGAGTGAATTCTGCATCCAAAAAATATCTTCCCATCCCTTAATATTCCCTTAATATAGATTAACAAATTATTTTGAGAAAATCTCAATAGTTTCTAATTTCTAGTTTTGTGGCTTTGCCACTGATTTTTCGCTTAAATGCTGAGTGAATTCTGCATCCAAAAAATATCTTCCCATCCCTTAATATTCCCTTAATATAGATTAACAAATTATTTTGAGAAAATCTCAATAGTTTCTAATTTTGTGGCTTTGCCACTGATTTGTCGCTTAAACACAAAATTGTCGCTTTTTCCTTCATTAAGAAAGCAGAAAATTCAATGAAATGCTGAGTGAATTCTGCATCCAAAAAATATCTTCCCATCCCTTAATATAGATTAACAAATTATTTTGAGAAAATCTCAATAGTTTCTAATTTCTAATTTTGTGGCTTTGCCACTGATTTGTCGCTTAAACACAAAATTGTCGCTTTTTCCTTCATTAAGAAAGCAGAAAATTCAATGAAATGCTGAGTGAATTCTGCATCCAAAAAATATCTTCCCATCCCTTAATATAGATTAACAAATTATTTTGAGAAAATCTCAATAGTTTCTAATTTCTAGTTTTGTGGCTTTGCCACTGATTTGTCGCTTAAATGCTGAGTGAATTCTGCATCCAAAAAATATCTTCCCATCCCTTAATATTCCCTTAATATAGATTAACAAATTATTTTGAGAAAATCTCAATAGTTTCTAATTTCTAGTTTTGTGGCTTTGCCACTGATTTGTCGCTTAAATGCTGAGTGAATTCTGCATCCAAAAAATATCTTCCCATCCCTTAATATTCCCTTAATATAGATTAACAAATTATTTTGAGAAAATCTCAATAGTTTCTAATTTTGTGGCTTTGCCACTGATTTGTCGCTTAAACACAAAATTGTCGCTTTTTCCTTCATTAAGAAAGCAGAAAATTCAATGAAATGCTGAGTGAATTCTGCATCCAAAAAATATCTTCCCATCCCTTAATATAGATTAACAATAGTTTCTAATTTCTAATTTTGTGGCTTTGCCACTGATTTGTCGCTTAAACACAAAATTGTCGCTTTTTCCTTCATTAAGAAAGCAGAAAATTCAATGAAATGCTGAGTGAATTCTGCATCCAAAAAATATCTTCCCATCCCTTAATATAGATTAACAAATTATTTTGAGAAAATCTCAATAGTTTCTAATTTCTAGTTTTGTGGCTTTGCCACTGATTTGTCGCTTAAATGCTGAGTGAATTCTGCATCCAAAAAATATCTTCCCATCCCTTAATATTCCCTTAATATAGATTAACAAATTATTTTGAGAAAATCTCAATAGTTTCTAATTTCTAGTTTTGTGGCTTTGCCACTGATTTGTCGCTTAAATGCTGAGTGAATTCTGCATCCAAAAAATATCTTCCCATCCCTTAATATTCCCTTAATATAGATTAACAAATTATTTTGAGAAAATCTCAATAGTTTCTAATTTCTAGTTTTGTGGCTTTGCCACTGATTTGTCGCTTAAATGCTGAGTGAATTCTGCATCCAAAAAATATCTTCCCATCCCTTAATATTCCCTTAATATAGATTAACAAATTATTTTGAGAAAATCTCAATAGTTTCTAATTTCTAGTTTTGTGGCTTTGCCACTGATTTTTCGCTTAAATGCTGAGTGAATTCTGCATCCAAAAAATATCTTCCCATCCCTTAATATTCCCTTAATATAGATTAACAAATTATTTTGAGAAAATCTCAATAGTTTCTAATTTTGTGGCTTTGCCACTGATTTGTCGCTTAAACACAAAATTGTCGCTTTTTCCTTCATTAAGAAAGCAGAAAATTCAATGAAATGCTGAGTGAATTCTGCATCCAAAAAATATCTTCCCATCCCTTAATATAGATTAACAAATTATTTTGAGAAAATCTCAATAGTTTCTAATTTCTAATTTTGTGGCTTTGCCACTGATTTGTCGCTTAAATGCTGAGTGAATTCTGCATCCAAAAAATATCTTCCCATCCCTTAATATTCCCTTAATATAGATTAACAAATTATTTTGAGAAAATCTCAATAGTTTCTAATTTCTAGTTTTGTGGCTTTGCCACTGATTTGTCGCTTAAATGCTGAGTGAATTCTGCATCCAAAAAATATCTTCCCATCCCTTAATATTCCCTTAATATAGATTAACAAATTATTTTGAGAAAATCTCAATAGTTTCTAATTTCTAGTTTTGTGGCTTTGCCACTGATTTGTCGCTTAAATGCTGAGTGAATTCTGCATCCAAAAAATATCTTCCCATCCCTTAATATTCCCTTAATATAGATTAACAAATTATTTTGAGAAAATCTCAATAGTTTCTAATTTCTAGTTTTGTGGCTTTGCCACTGATTTGTCGCTTAAATGCTGAGTGAATTCTGCATCCAAAAAATATCTTCCCATCCCTTAATATTCCCTTAATATAGATTAACAAATTATTTTGAGAAAATCTCAATAGTTTCTAATTTCTAGTTTTGTGGCTTTGCCACTGATTTGTCGCTTAAATGCTGAGTGAATTCTGCATCCAAAAAATATCTTCCCATCCCTTAATATTCCCTTAATATAGATTAACAAATTATTTTGAGAAAATCTCAATAGTTTCTAATTTTGTGGCTTTGCCACTGATTTGTCGCTTAAACACAAAATTGTCGCTTTTTCCTTCATTAAGAAAGCAGAAAATTCAATGAAATGCTGAGTGAATTCTGCATCCAAAAAATATCTTCCCATCCCTTAATATAGATTAACAAATTATTTTGAGAAAATCTCAACAGTTTCTAATTTCTAATTTTGTGGCTTTGCCACTGATTTGTCGCTTAAACACAAAATTGTCGCTTTTTCCTTCATTAAGAAAGCAGAAAATTCAATGAAATGCTGAGTGAATTCTGCATCCAAAAAATATCTTCCCATCCCTTAATATAGATTAACAAATTATTTTGAGAAAATCTCAACAGTTTCTAATTTCTAATTTTGTGGCTTTGCCACTGATTTGTCGCTTAAACACAAAATTGTCGCTTTTTCCTTAATTAAGAAAGCAGAAAATTCAATGAAATGCTGAGTGAATTCTGCATCCAAAAAATATCTTCCCATCCCTTAATATAGATTAACAAATTATTTTGAGAAAATCTCAATAGTTTCTAATTTCTAATTTTGTGGCTTTGCCACTGATTTGTCGCTTAAATGCTGAGTGAATTCTGCATCCAAAAAATATCTTCCCATCCCTTAATATAGATTAACAAATTATTTTGAGAAAATCTCAATAGTTTCTAATTTCTAATTTTGTGGCTTTGCCACTGATTTGTCGCTTAAACACAAAATTGTCGCTTTTTCCTTCATTAAGAAAGCAGAAAATTCAATGAAATGCTGGGTGAATTCTGCATCCAAAAATATCTTCCCATCCCTTAATATAGATTAACAAATTATTTTAAGAAAATCTCAATAGTTTCTAATTTCTAATTTTGTGGCTTTGCCACTGATTTGTCGCTTAAACACAAAATTGTCGCTTTTTCCTTCATTAAGAAAGCAGAAAATTCAATGAAATGCTGCATTTTTGTGTTCAAGCGACAAATATGTGGCAAATTGACAAAACTAGAAATTAGAAACTATAGAGATTTTCTCAAAATAATTTGTTAATCTATATAATGAGCTGGGAAGCTATTATTTGGTTGCAGAATTCATCCAGCATTCATTGAATTATTTGCTTTCGAAATGAGGGAAAAAGTAACATTTTTGTGTTCAAGCGACAAATATGTGGCAAATTGACAAAACTAGAAATTAGAAACTATAGAGATTTTCTCAAAATAATTTGTTAATCTATATTAAGGGATGGGAAGATATTTTTTGGATGCACTTATTCACTCAGCATTTCATTGAATTATTTGCTTTCGAAATGAGGGAAAAAGTAGCATTTTTGTGTTCAAGCGAAAAATATGTGGCAAATTGACAAAACTAGAAATTAGAAACTATAGAGATTTTCTCAAAATAATTTGTTAATCTATATAATGGGCTGGGAAGCTATTATTTGGTTGCAGAATTCATTCAGCATTCATTGAATTATTTGCTTTCGAAATGAGGGAAAAAGTAACATTTTTGTGTTCAAGCGACAAATATCTGGCAAATTGACTAAACTAGAAATTAGAAACTATAGAGATTTTCTCAAAATAATTTGTTAATCTATATAATGAGCTGGGAAGCTATTATTTGGTTGCACAATTCATCCAGCATTCATTGAATTATTTGCTTTCGAAATGAGGCAAAAAGTAACATTTTTGTGTTCAAGCGACAAATATGTGGCAAATTGACAAAACTAGAAATTAGAAAGATTTTCTCAAAATAATTTGTT